>JANHGC010008291.1:134722-160361 GCA_027560395.1 Boaedon fuliginosus
GGCTGACGTTGGGAGACACTGGTCTAGAGGCTTTCAGTTGTATTTAGAACTGGCTTTTCCAGAGCTTCATTTTGTGCACCATTCCTGGAACAAGACGCTTTGCTTACCTCCTGTTCTAATTACTGTAGCAAACTGTTCATGGGACTGCCTTTGAAAAGCATTTGGATGTGACAGCTAGTCTAAAATATGGCAGGCTGGTTAGGGATGAGTATTTTTCATGATACCTGAGTGTCCCCACTGCTTTGGGGGTTCCATTGGTAGCCAGACGGCTTTAGGATGGTGTTGAAGGTGCTTCTTGTCACTTTTAAAGTCTTCTGGTTCAAGTCTCAGTTATCTGAGGGACCACCTTCTCCATGTTCATCTGCCCATCCAGTCAGATGAAATAAAGTAATTTCTGGCGAGGTCACATCTGTTCAAGAATGCCATCTGAAAGTGCCTAGGAAACAGGGCAGGCATTTGCATTTGCTGCTCTTATGCCTTGTATCTGGTCAGTCCCCTCTCTCCTGGGTTTTGGAGAGCAGGTAAAACCTAGCTTTTCCAGTAGCCCAGGAGGAAAGCATGTTATGAATTTGCATGTAATGACGGTCACATGACTTCATATCCTTTGCTTCATCTCTTATGATGGGATTTTTTAATTCATTTGGAATGGATTTATTGATATAGTTATTGGAGGTGTTATTTTATGAAGTTTGTGATTATTAGCCAATTAACGCCTTCAGGAATAGACAGCATACAGATAAACAAACTGTTCAGAATTCTGAAGAAATCAAGGTTTGGGGAAGAATGATAAGCAATTTTAAATTGATGAAGCAAATTGTTTTCAATGCTGCAGTATTTAAATCTTCCGGAAACTAATGGGTCAATCCAAAATATACTATTCAGAAGAAATCCCCATAAAGATCAGTAGCATTATAAATGCTTATGATTGCAGCCTAACACATAACTTACATTTGATATAAGACGGTTACATTAAATAAGCTATATTTCTTCACAATATAGTAATAATTCTGCAAATACAAATTTTACTGGCTTTGAATTTACTGGATTTAAATGAAATATGAGCAATTTTAATTCTTAAAATGTTCTGTTTTGAAAATTTTAAATTATATTTATAGGTTTATCTATGCTGGGTACAACATTAGGTCTATATGCTATTCCATGGTGTAAGAAAGCCATCTTGTTAACAACCGTGATGTCAGTCATTGGTTTTGCAATGGGAATTCTGGATACAGGTAAAAAAAGAAACTTACTACACATATGATATACTTGGTCCTTCCATCACGTTTTGATCAATCAATAGAACTGTGTTGCATTCCTTTACAATAAATTATGTGTTCCTAATACATTGCTTAGTGGGTATCATGTGCACAAAACAGTTGAAAAATTTCTTTACTTGACCAAACTAAATTTCAACACTTAGTTATATTTGCCTTTTCCTGCTTGCATGTTCTTCTGGGGGTGGGGTGGGGTGGGTAAACAATCAGAGATTGAGAATTGTGTGTACTTTAACCCTAAAGTAGTTGATTTGTATATAGAAATTTTTATTCACATATGTGCACATACATATGGGATGCATTCATTGAAATGAATGTGATATGTAAAATTTTGTCTACATGGATGTTGTCAAACCCAGTTGTGATACAGTTGTTTCCGGAAATTCTGTGGACTGAATTCAACTCTCTGATAAATCCAACTTTCAATTATTGGTGCTTTAAGTACTTCAGTAATGTTCTGGCTGATGGTTAGAGGAGATTGTTGTTTCTGCTGAGGGAATCAAGAGAAATGTATTTATTTATTTATTTATTACATTTTTATGCCGCCCAATTCCTGAAGGATTCTGGGCGGCTTACAACATAGATAGCAACAGTACTCAGATTTTTATACACTGCTTATCAGAGCTTTACAACACTCCCCAAGCAGTTACAGAGTTAGCATATTTCTTCCAAACAATCTGGGTCTTCATTTTACCGACCTTTAGAAGGATGGAAGACTGAGACAACCTTGAGCCTGGTGGGACTCGATCTGACAGCCTGCTGAACAAACAGAGTCTGCAGTATTGCATTTAACCACTGCGCCACTGAGGCTATAGTTCCATCAGTAGAGACATGGAAAGGTGACTAGATCAGGACTGAGTGAGAGAGCAAGGGGGAAGCACAAAAGATTGTTTAAAAGAGTAAGACTAACGGATACCTTCATGCAGTTTTCTTAACAACAGCGGCTTGCCAAATAATATACAGCCCTATAGTTTTCTGGTAGTCTAAGTATTAAGTTGGTCTGATCCTGCTAATTCTCTAAGTGGATATTAAATGAACAGAAGTATAGCTTAGAAATCATAGAAAGTAATAGTTCCAGTTTAGTTTGCATTCATACAACCTTTATGTTGTGTATTGTGTCCAATTCTGAACACCATATTTAAGGTTTTATAGAAACATATTTAGGGATAGTTTTGAAGAAATTACGAATGTTTATCCGTCGGAAGATTGAGAGAGGCTATGATAATACTTTTTAAGTACCAGAAGACTACAGTAATTGGAAGATCAAGGCCTGTTTCTAATATTCCAGAGTGCGGGACACAGAAGTTGAAGTTACAACAAGGAAAATTCCACCTGAAAGTTGGAAATAATTTCTTGACCTATAAGACAGTAGCATAGTAGAACCAATTATCCAGAAAAGTGGTGGGCTTCTATTCACTAGGTGTATTTACAGGGACATGATGCTTTAATTTGGATTCTGACACTTAGCAGTGAGTTGGAATTGACGTTTTAAATGGCCACTTCCTAAGTTGGGCTTCTCTGAAATACAATGTACAGAAAAGTGCAGCCATAAGAAAAAGTAATTTAAAGAAATCAGAAGAGAGCATAAAGAAGAGATAGTCCTTCTGTAAGATTAGAGTATCAGGTGAATGGCAGTGTTCTTGGAACTTATTTTATTACTTTTGGTTAGATTTATATTCTGCTTTTCTTCGAGCAGTATTCATTTTTCTACACAGAAATCCTGGAAATTAGGTTGGACTATGAAAGCACAACTATTCATCCATTCCCAATTCATCCACTGAACTTCCATGGCTGAAGATAAAGTTGAGTTTGGATTTCCCTAGTCCTGCTACATCTTAATAATAGACAGCATCCAGTTTATTTTACTCCTGTCCACATTAATTTGGACTGTTGGAATTGAAGGATCATATGACTCCCTCTCCTCTGTTGAGTTTGTGGTCATTTCATAAAGTTGAAAACTGGAATGAACTGTAATGTTAAAGAAACAAGACAGCAGGGGAGAAGATTGCTTTGTGATGACAACATTGCAAAAGTGTAGTACCTACCTTGAAAAGATGAAAGTTGGAATATGAAGGGGATGGCATGCGTTAGGTGAAAATGTCATGTAAGTCTAGAAACTTTTTAATGTGAAAATTTGACCCTGAGTCTTTA
The DNA here is from genome assembly GCA_027560395.1 of Boaedon fuliginosus. Taxonomy (NCBI): domain Eukaryota; kingdom Metazoa; phylum Chordata; class Lepidosauria; order Squamata; family Lamprophiidae; genus Boaedon; species Boaedon fuliginosus. The sequence goes on from JANHGC010008291.1 coordinate 138,148, forward strand.
TCTTTCAGGTGGGAATGTTCTGGCTTTGGACACCTGGCAAGCAGAAGCTGGTCCATACATACAGGCATTGCATTTCAGTTTTGCCCTTGGAGCTTTTGTAGCTCCCATCCTGGCGAAGATGGCACTGGGTGGTTCTGCCCTCGAATTGCAGATACATCTGGGTGGCAATATTGTTAACCAGTCAGCTGATGCTGGTGCTCCTGGTGCTACGTTGTTGCCGATGCTTCATTTAAACTGGAATTTTGTGTGGTCTTATGCTGTGATTGGCACTTACCTCTTACTCGTCGCATTATTTTTCTTTACTTTATATTGGAAGAGCATTCCTCTTCAAGGTAGAACAAAACTTTCTGTGCAGAAATACCAAATCGCGAAATATCACCATGCTCTTATAATACTTCTTTCTGTGTTTTTTTTTTGGTATGTTGGAGCAGAGGTGACCTATGGCTCTTACATTTTTACTTATGCAAAAACGTACGTTGTTATGAAAGAAACGGAAGCAGCAGGGTTGAACTCTCTCTTTTGGGGAACCTTTGCAGCTTGCAGAGGGTTGGCAATCTGCTTTGCAACCTGCTCTTATCCTGGATCTATGATCCTGATAAGTATCATAGGCTCTACTGTGTCGTCACTCTTCCTGGTCCTCTTCAATGTGCAGACAGTTGCTCTGTGGGTTGGTTCTGCAGTGTATGGTGCCTCGATGGCTACTATCTTTCCCAGTGGCATATCTTGGATAGAGCAGTATACCACTATTAAAGGAAAATCTGCAGCAATGTTTGTCATGGGTGCAGCTCTAGGAGAAATGTGTATTCCTGCGGCAGTTGGCTTCCTTCAAGGATATTTTCCCACTCTCCCAGTGCTCATGTATACTGCATTGGGAGCAGCTGTCATGACAGCAGTACTGTTCCCTGTGATGTGTAAATTAGCGGCATCAACTGATGATGCTAAATTGAAGGATGCTGGAGACAGGGAAGTTGAGGAAGCATTATTGTCCAATGCTTATCTTGAAGACGATGAGGAGGATAATGAAATCAGAGAATGGAATGAAGTAGACTTTGAAATAATTGAGATGAATGACACACTCCAGAACGCTGTCATAGAGACCTCTAAGAAGATCCAAGGAGAATTTACTACCACCACCCCCAACCAGTCGCCTTCAGAGAATTTGTCATTTAATTCTTCTCCTGTACTTGCCATCAAATCCCCAAAACAGAAGAGTTCAAATAAGAATGATTAAGTTGTCTTATTGTAGTGCAAAAAAATTTCAGATCAGAATTTCAACTTTAAGATCATACATTATTTCAATATTGAGGGAGGTTTGCTGAATCCTAACCAAGGCCTTCTTATTTTAAAATCTGAGGGAAGCAGCAACTTCTGAAGAGGAGTGGAATCCCATTGTTTAACCATGAGAATGATTCAAAGACAAAGTAGAATGTTTGCTAAATGTCTTGTAATATTTTTTCAGGAAAGTGAAAACTATAATTAGAACGAATAAACAGAACTTGTTTTCTACTCCAGCAGTCCCCAACCTTTCCAGATTGGCAGATTGGAGGGGATGGCAGGTGGAGAGGGGATGGTTTCATGTGTGCACCACTTCCACCAATGCAGCTTTGGGCATGTGCACGCTTGCCCACTGCTTGGGCAGCTCGGTTACCAATGGACCACAGTCTGGCTCCAGGTCATGGACCAGGGCTTGGGGACTCTTGTTCTACTCATTGTTGCTTATAAAATGATGTTTATAATCTGTGTATTGTACTATAAGAGGCTGAAGAATAAGAACCTTCAATTCATTGAAGGTCATCTCTGGAAACAAGATCAATCTGCAAAATCAATCCTTGAAGACCTGCATTTCTAACTCAACAGTTCCATGTGTTTAGATTGAATCCTAAATATATTCTATCCTATTTTAACAAAAAGAATTATTTTTTTAAAAAATACAATAAGTACATGACCACAGTTATGGTTAAATTAGCAAATACGTATTTTAATTTTTTTCTCAGAAGCAATTTGTATAATGGAAATAATTGCTGAAAAGGATTTGAGTTTATACTGCTATAAGTTACAGTAACTCTGTGACTTGAATAAACTGGAGTTAAGATTGTTCATCGAGTTTAGCAACAATGAAGTATAATCTCAGGTCATGCTCGCAAAGCAGAGGGAAAGTCAGCTGCAATACCAAGAGGAGTCCCATGGCTGCTTTGGGATTTATGAAATAAATGTAGTCCATTGCAGACTTCAAGGAATAAGGAAGGTGAATTTGTGTCTCAGAAATTTGATCATTTCAAAATGTAAACTGGGTTGTTTTTCCTCTACCTGCATTTTCAAGTACAGAATTATAATTTAAAATAAAATGGTGTGTTTGCTGTCATCCCAGCCACACTATTAAGTGACCTTATATTTAAATAGCATGATACTGTGGTACTTGATAAGTTCATGTAATTTCTTGGATAATTCAGTTTTAAAATTAAAAACTAAGAAACTGCCCCTTGGAGATTTATTTATTTATTTATTTATTTATTTATTTATTTATTTATTTTTGATTTATACCCCGCCTCTCTTCTATTTTATTTATATTTATATTTATAACATCTATTGAGGTTCTATTATAAAGTATAAATCATTAAAAATCTGATGATATCTTTCAAAAATTAACTTTCATCAAATTGTTAAGATATAGTGGACATATCCATAATTGAAAATTCTAAATCTTTCAAGAGTTAGTGATACGCACTGAAGCCACTTTTCCCAATTTGTGCCTTCTAGATGTGTTTGACTGCAGCATTCATAATTCCTAATCAGCAGGATCTTTGCATTGGGTAAAGATGATAGGAATTTAGAACTATAATATTGAGACATAATCAGGCTGGGAAGGCTAATTGAAAATGTAACTTAAAAATTAAATATTGTCATTGTGAAAAGAAAAACCATTATCTCTATAGTACCAGTGTTTTCTATTCAGAAAGCCTTATTGTGGCTAGCATTGGAGAAATAATATTTAAATTTTGATCATTTTTAAAAAATTCTTGATCAAAATATATTCACTGATATTATAACTGCCAGAATTAGATTCTGAATCAGAATTCTAAGTGTAAAATGACAATATTGTTACTATTTCTATACTACTGTAAATGATGATTGAGTTGTGATGATGGGGATGATTTTAATGATTCATATTCTTACTAGATAATTAACTATTGCTGCAGCTTTTGTAGTAGGCTGCCTGAAGTTACTGAATATTAATTTACATGTGGAATAGACACTTGTAGAGTTTGGCATCTGCCTTCTTTCTCTATACTGATAAACATGACTAAAGTTATTCTGAGGGCACTTTGAGTGCAGATCAAATTGTGGGAAAATAGACCAAGGGAGCCTGACGGGCATGAGTGGCCGTTGTCTTACCATTGTTGAATGTAATCCTTATTATCACTGGGAGAGATCTTGTCTCCCAACAGTGTATGTATATTACATATTTTGGGATGTGTGGATGTTTAAGTTAATAGTACAAAAAATTATGGATCACTTTGACTTATGCCTTTTGATACTTCATTCTGTTTTACAATATGTTATTTGCCCTAAGTATTGCAATTATTGCTTGGATAGGATTTTTTTTCTTATGTGTTCCCAGTGTTACAATAATTTTGTAATAAAAATGAAATAGGGAGTGTATTTACTGGGGAATTGGAAAATGTTATTTTTCTTGAATAATAATAGACCTGTTTATTAGGGAATCAATTACAAATACACCGTATTAGTTTTTTTAAATTAGAAAGTAAAAAGGATTCAGTTGTCTTTCAAAGTAAGCTATCATACCAGGGAAAACAGGAAGATGAAAGCCTTGGGCAACAACAAAGATGTAATACTAAATATAAACTTTATTATGAAAGGGCAAGGAAAACTATTTCATGAAGAATAGCAAGCTTTTACAAAACACAGGAAAGAATTGGTTTTAAGAGGACAAGAAAAATAAAATACATTAAAATGGGATTACTCATGAGTAACCATGGAGATTATAGAGGCAAATGAGGGTGATGAGTAACAGAAAAATTATAGTGTTACTCTTTACAAATGTGATTCTAAAATGATAAATATTTGTAGAGGAAAAAGATATACAAGAACTAATTGCAATAGATGGTGATCTACAAGTGGCAAGCTGCCAAACAGGAAAACACTGATGTAATATCTATTAAACTGTTTAATTTTATAGTCCTCCAAAATTTTAATATACCAACCACTCTATGTCTACTGATATTGACATGACATTGACACAAAGATTAGAAAGCATAGTATTTTGCTGGTGCTTGTTGCATACTGGCAAATGCCAGACAAAAGCTGTTTGTAGTTACTTTGTTGATAGAGATCGACTCTCATAGGAGTCATAGAAGGTGGAGTGCAGGTGGGCTGCAATCAATATTGGCCTGAAATGAAGAGCTTTTAAATGCTACTTGAAAGGATTTCAGGGAAAAGAAGCTTGGAGAAAAGCTGCAGATGGAGCTGGTGGCTGGCAGCTAAAATGCCAAAATTGTTTCTGCCCACCTAGTCTAAACATAGTAAAGAGGGACTGTGGAGAATTCCTTCTCCACAGGAAAATTTTCTATCAGGGCACATAGGGACAAGGTACAGTATATGTAGTACCCTGTTTCTTTGTGTTCCACAATATGGTTAAAATATTTTAGTATGCTATTGGCCTTAGGTGGAATGCCTGGCCTACAAATATTGTCAATAAATACAAATAATTTTTTAAAATTCAGAAGGCAACTATTTTTGCTTTATTGACTGTAGCAAGATTTTTGCTTGTGTAGTTCAGGGGTCAGGATGAATAGTAAAGAGCCAGATCTTGCTCCTCTACCTCTGGGCATAGCTGAAAGGCTTGCAGGCCAAGGAGCATGGCAGCTATTGAATGGCACTATCAACCAGGAAGCCACCAATAGGCCTGGGTCACCTTCTTATCATGCTTAGCTCATGAGCAGTAGTCTATATATTTAATTTATGGACTGTAGTGTGCCAGCATTGTGCAGATCACACTAGCCTGTGGAATCTGTTAAAGCTATTGGGTGTATCAATATACCTGTCTACATTTCTGAGAAACCTTTATAATAAGCTACTGTAAGAACAGAATTGGGGGTGGGGGGAGGATATAGAAAGAGATTGTTGGAGTGGTGTAAATTCCTATTCCAAAATTCTACTAAATAGAATAATCACTTTTAATAACCACTTTTTAGTAGAATATTAGGAAAACAACCATTAAATGGAAGTAAAAATAGAAAATGTAATCTCAGGGCTAAATTTTAAAGTGATGTATTATTTATATAAAATAAACAAGCTGTATATTTTATAGACTTAAAATTGATGAAGAATTGTTAGACTAGGGTTTTCAACTGCAGCCACTTGAAGATGTGTGGACTTCAATTTCCAGAATTCCCCAGCAGTTCTGTAGCAAGTTAAGGCAGCAGAAGCTTTATTTATTTAGGTTTAAAAATACTATGTATTCGAGAGTAATAGAAGATTCATTCTGGGGAGGGAAGGCAATAACAAAATTAAGACTATGGAGACCATGACCAGTTTTCACTGGTGTACCATTTCAAGCCTTTTTCTATTGAGAGGCCTTGACAAAAGTGACCTTGTGGGCCAGATCTAAACACCCCATGGACCAGATCCAGCCTTGAGTTTGACACCCCTGTTTAAAATCCTACAGTCACTCCAGGATACTTATTGGGACTATCTTTCCTGACCAATATTGTACAATAAACACCAAGCTCAATATCATGAGCTGGGGACTCTCACATCCCCTCTCCTAGAAGCTAGATATTATCTGTGTTCTGCCCCCACAACTGAAATATATTGCTTTCCTGGTGTATAGGGTGTTTCAATCCTCTTGGCCTTAAAAAACCCCACTTAAAAGCTATTTATTTCATAAGACACTTGGTCTGATTAGTTTGGGTTGAACACTTCTAAAAAAGATTTCTATTGTTACATTACAGAGCAAAAAATATTTAATTTTCAACATACTGAAAACAAATGGATACTAATATTTTTCACCATCATATAAACACAATTATTGACAGAATTCTATGGTGCAACTCATGAGATTTTATATTCACTGTAGTTGCTTGGATCATTTGGCTATTTCTGTGGCCATTTTTCTCCTCCAAAGATCAGTGGACTATAGCATTTGCCAGCTCATATATTTTCAAGGCCATATTCTTTCAGTAAATTCTTCAGTAAGATTCAGAAGATCAAAATACTCTTTGTTATTTTATATATTAATTATAACTCTTTGAATAGCAACACAGCAATTTCTACTCATTAAAGAGAACTCTAATTCATATCAATTTGGTAACATTGTTTAAAACATTCCAGTACAATTACAATGGGATTTAAAAATGCACATTTATTTGATTTTATTAAATTTACTATGGTTTGATAATTTTTAAAAACAAAATGATTTCCAATTAAAAAAATGTACTGTGACCACATAATTTCTTATTTTATACAGTTATACAAATATTCTAAATACACATTTTCTTATGATGGCAAATAAATTTTAACTGTACAGTACGTAATGAAATATTTAAGCATATTTAGAAGCAATAGAAATGTCTATACAAAAGCAAAAATGGATTTTTTTATTTAAAGTATTGCAACAGTCCCACAGTTTTATAACAAAAATGTCTTTGCACAGTTCCTCACAATGCCCCCATTAATAGCCAAAGCAAGACAGTGATTTTAGAAAATGTTTCAAAAATGCTACACTTACTACTGTTTGTAGTTTCATCAAAACAACAAATCTACTTGGAATCAAGCAAAATGAAGAAATATCCCAATCAACCTTAAAATTGTATAAAATCCATTGCACATTATTTTAATCAGTTATTTGAAAAGTAAAAAAGTGTATTTACAAAATATTTTGCAGTCAAAATTTAAAGTTGATGAGATATCAGTAACGCACATCCTGATAGTTCAATAAAACACAATAGCAGTTTCCCAAAGATTTTCAGTATTACTACAGAAATCCACAGGGATTTTTTTTTTTAAATTCTGAAATGGGTTTACAAGATGTTAACACAGTTATTTTAACATTTGTATTATAAACAATGTTAAAAAGGCAAAAGAATGGCATCATTAAAAATGAATTATTAACAGATTATCAAATGTATTTTAATTTACTTAGAACAAACATTCATTATTTTTAGAACACATCAACAATGTATGAAAATCCTGGACAAGATGAAATTGAAGGACCATGCATAACAGTTTTAGAGTGGTAAACACTGAAAACAAAAATAGCACCTGGAATCCTGTAACATTAGGCAATCTAAAACTGATCAAGTAGTTGACGAAGATATGGTGCCTTAGATAATTCTCGGCTCACTCTGGAGACTTTGAAAAGCACCGGGCAGTTCAATGAAATACATGGTATCTGTCGATCAAAGCAACTTGTACAATTCTTGCATACCTAGAGGAATATATAATTAATTAGTGCAAACTACACTTAACTGGAAAAAAATACATAATTAGCATAAGACTATTTCTGTTCAAAGTAATTATGCACAAGACCGGATAGAAAAGAAGACATTTAGATTTTCTCAGCCTCTCACTGAGAAAATAAATAATAAGAGGCGGCTGGCAAAACTAAGATGGCCATTGCTTCAGGAATTTCTCAAATGGTCATAAAGCAGGTCAAACAGTCATGTGATTATCAAAAAACAATTAAGAAAGGATGTTAAAATGCTGACAATCCTTGAAATTGTAAAAGCTTTTTAAGTTTCTAGTTCTTCATTTTGGAAAAAGCTTGTAAGTATTGCATGCCTGGGACTTGGAGGGATAACGCTATCTACTACTGTTCTAAAGATTGACGCAAGGCGGTTCTGATTTCATGCATGAAAACACATGATTTCCACCAAATCCTTACCAACTCATTTCAAGCCTATGGTCTTCCACAGACCCTGAAGATCTGTGGGCCCTGAAAATTAGAATGAAACGTAAGTGTTGAAGACTACTAAGGATGCATAATGGTAAACAGAACATAGGGTCCATTGGATGAATGCCATTTAAAAATTAAAACAAAATTTATACTGGACTCAACCATTTGTTATGTCTATAATTTCCAAAATAATGACATAGGTTTCTTTACTGAAAAATAGTGCATGCTTAAAATACTTGTCAGTATCCAGAAGACTATGAACTGATCCAACTTTACTGGATAAATCAAACCCTTTTATATTTTGAAAGATAACGTCTCCCTAGGCCAAACTGTTTAATGATGACATTAATGATGACATTAATATATTATAGGTAGTCCTTGCCTTAGAACACAATTAAATTCAACATTTCCATTCCTAAGCAAGGCAGTTGTTAAGTGAGTTTTGCTACATTTTACGATCTTTCTTTTTGCCAATGTTGTTAAGTGAATCACTGCAGCTGTTAAGTGAATTGTGTGATCATTAATTGAATCTGGCCTCCTCCACTGACTGACTGTCAGAAGCTGGCTGGGAAAGTTTACAATGGTGATCACATGACCCTGAGATAGACAGACAATGCAACTGTCATTAGTATATGGCAGTTGCCAAGTGCCCCAGTGCCAGGTGACTTGGGTTGCTACAATGGTCGTAAGCATGAAAACCAGTCATAAGTAATTTTTTTCATTACAGCTGTAACTTTGAACAGTCACTAAATAAATGGTTGTAAGTCAAAGACTACCTGTAATGTTATCTTAGCAACAGTCATCTGGGTTTTTTTTTTCCTCCATCAAGTCTAACTTTCAGCCTTGGAGCCTCTCTGTAGCTACATAGAATGTTGCAATGAGAGGAAATTGGGAAAAATGGAATGGGAAAAAAATCTGCCACTGTTTTCCTTTGAAGTGACATATTATAATCTTACCAGTCTGGACCTAATTACAGCTTAACTAGGAGCAATGAACAGACATCCACTAGGGTACATTCCGTATGCTCTCATATTCGGTACAGAACAATATAGTTGGGAAAGATATATGCAAAACACATGTTTCTGAAAAATGTGGTTTTTAGAAAATATTCACTACGGTGGACACTTGTTGGACACTTGTTAAAATTCTTCTAAGCCTTCCCCTCTTAGAGCAAAATAAAAAAGTATCTGAAAGAATGGAGTATGGAATACATAAACACTGATATAGACCACAGTTAGACTGATCAGCACATCCCAGCTTCTGACTGAATGTAAAATGCCTCTTGCTTGTTTAAATGCTCTTTGGATAGAAATTAAGAGCAAATTAAAAAAAAAATTCTGTAATAAAGTGCCATGAACAGCACAATGATTTCTACATAGTTTCTCATAATCCTGTGTAATTAGTATCCTTGGGAGGGTGGTGGGTTTGACATAATCACAAAATGCCATGCTTTTTGTATCCATCCGATATTGAGACAAAATTACATGTCATCATTTGAGTGACAACATAATTTTACATGTTGACACTTTGTCAGTATCACTGTTTACTGCAGATATTACAGTACAAGTCAGAAAAATGCAAAATATTTAAAAACAATATTATTCCCCAAATTCTCTTTACTAAAGGCACTAAACAAAGCTCCCAGTCCTTCCACATAAAAAGGATGCAAAAAATATGTTGTTTTCTTCTTCTTACACTTTTAGAAAGCATTTAAAATATTTTGAAGAATTCCAGCCTCCCTAATACACGCATTAAGAAAACTGTCTAAGTTACAATTAGCAAATAACAATTCATCTGAGTATCTGCTCAATTTTTCAAAACTCCTTTTGCGAAAATTCATAAATTATTTGTTTCAAATAATGAGTCGCAATTACAAAAAGTTAGACTATTATTCTCTACCAGTTTTATTCCCACCTTGGTTATTTGTTCATGTTTACGCTCCAACTCTCTGATTTCCTGATTTAGCATTACAATAACATGCTGCGGTTGGCTCCTACATTTATTGCAGATTCCATGCTGAGTCAATTCATCACACACAGGGCAATGGAGGGTGGTGAAATATTGGGAAATTGTTCCTTTTCGGCATTCTTGCTCAGTGCGAGACATTGTGGACACTTTCTGGATCTATATGGCACATCAAACAAAGTAAAATATATTTAGTAGGATACATATGTACAAAAGCTCCACTTTATCTGCATTTATATTTTCCTTGCTGTCAGAGCTTGAGTTTTGAAGGTATGATATGATTAAAGGGAGAGCCACTGGAATCTCCAAAGTGTTAAATTAAATCAAAGAGCCACAGGAATAATATTTCAAAAGTTTATTGTGATGGAAGCTTTGAGGATAGTGATGTTCTCTAAAAGGTCCAACATTTCTGCCATTAAGACAATGAAGCAACTGCTGGAAATTTGATGCTTCTTTAATACAGCTAGTGTTGAATAATTCAATACTAGCTGTATTGAAAAAATTATTTAAAAAGTTCTCCCACATCTGAAGCAGTAAAAGAGGAAGTAAAGAACCTGAATAATTCAGCTCAAATTTTGCCACTCTATACATTTTAAAATTGGGTTATTGTAAATATACCTCATTTTTTCATTTCCACTGTTACAATCATGCATTATATTTACTACTTCACTTACTCACCCTTGGTAATTCATTATACCAACTGAAAACATCTATGCCAATGAGAGATAAGATCCTAGCCAGGGGAGGAAGAATCTGCTTGGTTATGTAGTAGGTTGCGTTCAGCCTCAGATTTGGGTCTTGCAAAACATCAATGGGCCGTCTAACCAACTGTATGAGAGGCAATCCTGGCACGCCATAAACAATGACATACGGAACTCTTTCGCCAACACGTGGTTCAGACCGTCGGTCATAAGCAAGCATCTTTCTGTGGAGAGATACAACATTAGGTTTCAAAATCCATCTGCTGCACGTAGAAGTGAGAGAAACTCCAAAATTCAAAGAAATTTTAATTTTATCTGACAGTTTATATTTATTTCTTGCATTTCCGTTATATCACTTCTACAAATTACTACTATGCAAAATACACAAATGAAAGAACCATACTTTAAAACAGGAGTATGGAATTGGATTTCTTTGAGGGCCAGATCAGCATTATAGTTCTCCTTTGCGGGCCGGCCAGGGGAAGGGAGACAAGACAGTCACCTCCTGCAGCTGGCCAAAACAGGGTGTGGGGGCAATGTGCATGTGCCCCCCCACACCCTGTTTTGGCTGAGTGCGCTGCTGGAGGCTGTTCAGGCTGAAAAAGGGCAGGGGAGCTGCACATGGGCGCCGATGCCCCGTTTTTGCTGCAAGTGGCAGAGCGGGCCCAGTCCAGTCCAGGCCCAAGGGCCAGATTTAAGCATCCCACGGACCTTGAGTTTGAAACCCGCTTTAAAACTAAGATAAAGAAACTAAGACAAGATAAAGCTATAAGAGCCACTCTGATCTAGGAGTTAATGCTCCTATCTAGAAATCAGGAGAGTTGCAGTCCAACCTTAGGCATAAAAGCTGGCTGAGTGACTTTATTCTAGTCATTCTCTCAGCCCAACCCACCTTAAAGGTGGTGGTTGTGGGAAAAATGGGAGGCTGAATGAATATTCAGTATGTTCACCATTTTGAATTATTTATAAAAATACAGCTAGTCCTTGACTTATGACCACAATTGAGCCCAAAATTTCTGTTGCCACGAGATAATGTTAATTGAGTTTTGCCTCATTTTACAACCTTTGACATAGTTGTTAAATGAATCACTGCAGTTAAGTTAGTAACATGGTTATTGAGTGAATCTGGCTTCCCCATTGACTTTGCTTGTCAGGTTACAAAAGGTGATTCCATGATCCTGGGCACCGTAATTATCATATATTGCCAAATGTCTGAATTTTGATCACATGACCGTGGAGATGTCGCAATGATTGTTAAATGTGAAAAGTGGTCATGTCACCTTTTTTCATAGCAACTCCAAATGGTCACTAAACGAATAAGTTGAGGACTATCTGTAGTGAAGGCCATTCATTCACTCATTCATTCATTCATAAATACCTGCATACATACATACATAAGAATTCAGACCTGGCTGATGATAAAAATGTGAATCTACAAAAAAACTCTACTTCTTGTACATTAATAAAATGAAACCTTTCAATATTCCTGGATGATATCCAAGTATTTCTTCCTACCTCACCCTAATATAAATGATTTAATATCAAATGGAATATTAACATCCTATTACTTATTGTTATTACCTTGTGATCTCTAGAGCTGGAACACAAGCACCAGGTCTGTATGCAGAACTTCCTCGGTACTCCTTTGCAAAGATGAAATCTTGCATGCTAGCCTTCCCTTCTAATAATTTCATGCACTGATTTTGCACATATTGCTTGATATGACTTATATCACGGGTTTCAAATAGTAATTTAATGGAACGCTCAAGTATCTGGAAAAGAAAAAGAAAACATGCTTTCAGTTCAAAACTCATTTTAAGATACTTCAAATGATGGTGGCATTTGGCAACATTACTCCACTTGTGTATCATCAAAGGCTCTGGGCAATTTACAAGGAAATCATCCCCCCTTTTACAATTGGTACTTCCGTCAGTCAAAGAATGAATCCTCTAACAAAAATGCATACTTCGTGTCTATTTTACCTTGGAAACAGCAGGACAAGCATCTCTTCTGACAGTTTCTATGCCTTTTGCATCAAATACTGGATCTTTCTGATCCAATGTTTCATACATATAACCAACGTATCTCTTTTTGGTTTGCAATATACATGGCAAATAGACCTATAATAGGGAAACAGAAATTGCAAACTTGTATCAAAAATGCAAATGTTTCTAAAATTATACACCATTCATACAAAAAGCTTAGATGTAATCTTCCAGCAAAGCATTTAATTTAGAGTCTGAGTGAAAATGTCCATATGTGACAGGCTTAGAAATCTATTTGCAAAATTAGTTGCTGTAGTACTTGGAAGACTGACCTTTGTGCCCTTCTACTGGATTGGTCAGGCCTGGTTTTGCATAGTCCGAAGGAACTTCCTGGTGCATGACACAGCTCTGGAGCTAAGGAAAGCACCACAGAGCTGCGCTGCACCAGAAAGTCCCTATGTGCTATGCAAAACACAACCCCAGCCCCAGTTGCCCTTGCCATCTTGCCCTCCAAGGCTTTTGTCCTCCAGCACTCTGTTGCCCATGCTAACCGCTGCCATCTATTTGCTCCCACAATACATGCTCACCCTGGCCCTTCACAAGGCCATCTTCCACAGGTCTTACAAACAAACTGACACACACAACCTTGAAAAGAAAAGTTTGATGAGGCCAGCAGCTGCCTTACAAAAGGCGAGGATTAACACCTTTGGCCATAGCGGGAGCAAGAAGATGGCAAAGGGCAGCTAGGGCAGCAGAGGCCCATGGAATGCAAAGAGCCAAAAGGTTATAGATGGAAGGGGAGATAGACTGGTGGGAGGAGCTGAAGCATCCTTGCTGACATAAGTAAGGGTAGACTACCAAGTGCCTGAATTCTGATCACATGGCTGTGAGGGACGCTTCAATGGTCATAACTTGAGGCACCAATTTAAGGCCTTTCAAATGATCGCTGAGTCAAGGTCTACCTGTAGAAGTGAAATACTTCTTTCACATGCTTTGAACACGTGGAAGACTCCTAATTTAATCTAATAAATATAAGCACAATGAAATTGTTATACAATTAAAAGTGCTTGAAATGTTACATGAGGAAATTAATAGTAAAACTATCTTGAGCGCAAAAATACCTTTTCAAATTTGTCTTACCTTTTCAAACTTCAATTTGACTGGTTTGGGATTGGTAGCGGTTACTGCTTCAGCAATTTCATGACCAATTTTAAATGACTGTTCCTTGGTAGCTCCTTTCAGTAGTACAAACATGCTAAAACAAGAGAATTGGCTATTTAATTTTCCCCAGAATTGTTTAAGCAGCACAGTAAGAGTTTATAACATGGCAAAAGGCATTCGGCCACTTTTGCACAAATTACAGCCCTGTATATCCAGACTGTTTCTGCTTAACTTTAGTCCTTTATTTCTAATTTTGCCTTTTCCTGGAGAAGAAATTCTGCCAACTTTCTATTCTACTGTTTGAACTAAATTCTTATACAGATTCAAAAGTTCTTATATTATACAGGGTGTCAAATTTTTCAGCTTTCAATTTCCAAATGTTAGGGGTGCTCAAAAGTTGTGACATGCCTTGGGGATTGTGAAGATATTTTGGTTACTTTAATATAATTTAGAAGTGCTTGGTAAGAAACTACATAAATATCATAACTTTTTAACATTTTGTTTGTTTCATATGAACCTGTCTGATGTGATTAAGAGAACAAAAAACAACTAAACACAATACTGACTGGCAGCCTCTTCACAGAAAAACAGTCTTTACCTGTCTGTGTCCCCGTATACAACCCGTGCTCCCCATTTCTTTGTATCATTCACTAATTTTATTGCACGTTCCAAGGTCTCTCTGGCTTTGTGCACAATACTATCAGCAATCTGAAGATTAAAAAGATATATTACAAAAATCTTAAGAATATTTTCTTTCACCTAATCATGCATTTTTCATTCATTTACTATACTCTTATTACTGTTTATAAAATTATAAGATTTGTTCTACACATCCTGTAAAATCTTTATAGCAGAGTAAAAATAAAGATGGATGATTAAACAAATCTGTTAAGATACATTCAAATTAGCTTTCTTATTATTACATTCAGAAGGCATTAGCAAAATATATATACTTATTCCTTGGGGCCAGAAATTACATAGATAAGAGGCTCCTTCCATTACTTCCATCAACTGGCACTCATTGGATCTATGTGTTTAACAGTGCTGCCCAAGCAGTTCTAACTGCTCTTTTGAGGACAAAGTGAAAAATCCTCTCCTCTGCAAATACCCAAGCGGTGACAATAACATTTTCATAACACCTCTGCTGTAGATCTCAATGGCTGGAAAGGTTTGTAACAGGAGTTTAGATGTCTTTTAACAATTTCTAATTTACTTAAAAGAATTACAGAGTAACAGCATTGGAAGGTTCTTTAGAAGTCTTCTAGTCCAAACCGTTATTTAAGCAAGAGACCCGATACCTTTCCAGGTATACAATCTCTTCTTAAAAATCTCAAGTCAAGTTTTGGAAGGCAAGTAGTTCCACTGTTTAATTATTCTTCCAGTTGCCTGATCGTTTTTGTTGGTCTTCTCTGCACTCTTTTAGAACCTCAACATCTTTTTTATATCATGCTGTTCAAAACTAGATGAAATATTCCAAGTGTGACCTTACTAAGGGTTGTGGTACTAGCGCTTCACATGATTTTGATTCTATTCCTCAATGCAGCCTAGGAATGAGTTGGCTTTTTTGGCAGCTGCAGCACACTGCTTGGCTCATATTAAATGATTGTCCACTAGGACTCCAAGATCCCTCTCACAGTTACTACCATTGAGCCAGGTAAAGACCTGTGCCTTTGGTTTTGTGCAGTTTGTGCAGAGAAGAGCAACAAAAATATAAGGGGTCTGGAGACTGTGATGAACGGTTAGGCATGTTTAGCCTAACAAAGAGAAGGGATGACATGACAGTAGTTTGCCAGTATTTGAGAGGCTGTCACAGAGAAGCGGGTGTCGATCTATTCTACAACCTAGAATTAAGCAAAGATTTTTCTGATGGTTAGAACAATTAAATCAGTAGAATGGCTTGCCTCCAGAAGTTGTGGGTGCTCCATTACTGGAGGTTTTCAAAAAGAGACTATTTGTCCAAATGGTATAGGGACCCCTGCATGAGCAAAGGGTTTGACTAGAAGACCTCCAACTGCCTTATAGCCCTGTTATTCTATGTTCTATGCGTTCTCAGAATTATCTGAACTAAAACAGCATTCCTGTGCTATAGTTAGTAAACCAAGCCTTTTTTCTTCTAACGTGTTATGCTATATTTATGTGTGCCTTTGATCCAATTTTTGGCTTCTTATGGCTGCTTGGACTAGTCCCTGTAGTTTGCTTAGTAGGGTTTTCTGGAAGTCTTTGCCCTAGAATCACTCTTGTCCTAGGGCTGAGAGCGATTGACTCAAGGTCACCTTTTGGCTTCATGCAGAATTAGAAGTGATGGGTTTCCAGTGCCTTAAGCATTATATCAAAATAAGCCTCCATTATCATTAAGTTAATATTTTGTTTTCAATTACTTACTTCACTACATGGCATCCTTCCAGAAAAATTAGCAGCAGTATAACCAAAAGTGACGTTTGCTATAAGTTTAAGGCCAAGTTGGCGTGCATCAAGCATTCGACTGATAGTTTTGTCACATTTGTAAGCTTTCATTGATTGCTTCACCATTATTCTAGTCTTTAAAATTTCTTCCAGCATTCTTGGCAGTACACCCTTTCTTACAGAAGGCTGTTGCAAAACAAAAGCAATAATTGAAAGGTTAATAGTAATAGCACTATTAATCATCATGTAAATATTCTTTTTTTTTTTAGTGATATGTTGAGGCAAACAGCCCCTAAATGTCTCCAATACTTGACACCCTTCATGGTTTCCGCTCAAGTTTTCTATTTATTTATACATACACTGGAACACAGCTTGGCTCCATCCTCATTCTTTCGGGTAGCTTAGGACCCCTTGTGGGTAGGGTAGCTGTGGAAATGATGTGTTATTTTCATTTTCTTCTTTGGGGTAGGGATATGTTATTTGAAATTCTGCAGCTATATGGCTGAACAAGCTAATATCTGAGTACTAAATTTTATTTTTTGTGAAATGAGTACTTTATTGTGCTTTTGGGGCTGAATTTTGTGACTGGCATTTCAGAGTTCAAATACAATGTCCACTTTCTACTCAATTTCTTATCTGGTCAACTTGCCTTTTGAGAATATAATAGCCTCATATGACAGCTCTTAAGCAGTCCTTTCATTTCACTAAAGCTCTTATGCCTGTTACTTTTCACTTTTCTTAGGGAAAGAAGATTAACTTATGGTTAATAACAGGATAGGGATCCAACAAAGTCAAAGTAGGAGAATTCTGTCTTATTTCTTTTTCAATTCTCTAACCAATTTCTGCTTAAAACTGAGTTTCTTACTTTAAATTAATATATAGCAATCAGTAAGAATCAGAATCAGAGAGAATCTTTCCCTTGTTTTTCTTCCTAAGGGCTGACAAAGGATGAATCTCTTCTTTGAGCATCATATCAGTCTGAAGCCAAGTACTCTGGGTGTCCCCATAAGTAATGCTGCTCATCACAGTTTTGAACCACTAGTTACTGAAAGAAGGACTAATTTTTTAAGTTCAATACTGTTTATTAACACCTACTATTTTTCCCTAAAATTCTATAATTCGTTTCCCACAACTGAATTTATTTACAATTAAAGACAAAATATAAACAAAAAGTCACTTTTCTAAACAAAATATTATTGACCAATATTATTTCCCCTTGACTGGGGAAATGAGGCAGGGTATAAATCTAAATAAATAAATAAAATAAATTACCTTAACAAAAGCTATTCCACTGGGTGAGATTGTGATATCACGTCGAAGCTGGTAGAGCAGATCAGGAGATGCTCTCAGAGATGTGCATCCAAATTTAAATTCATCATTTCTAAAAAAATAAAGAAGAATGAAACAGTCCATCTTTTCAATTCCTCTCATGATCCAGTTTTTCCTGCTTGCAACTCATTCACTCACTTCTTTGCTTATTTTCTCCATATCTACCTTACAACCTTTTTGGTCTAGTTTCAGTTAAGTGTGAATACATTTTTGCCTCTTTTCAATTGAGCAAAAATACCAAACTTCATATAACAGACTAAAACAACAATATCCTCAACAATAACATTACAAAATAAAGCCAACAGTTCATCAAAGCTGTGCTATTAATTACAAGTTTAGGAAAATAGGATGCTTTTAACCCATCAGCAACAGAACATAGAGTTGTACTCATAAATTTCTCTAGAGAAAAATACCAGTTTCTATTCAATTGCTGAAAAATCTCACTTGTTTCACTTATTTCTCTCAATAAATTTAGATTACTAATCTTTTTTTAGATCAAAAGAAAAATACTTTGAAATCTCCATTTTTTATATCATGTAATAATTGTAATTGTTAGGAGTTATGTAGGGTACCCTTTCAGCCTATTTATATCAGGTCATTTATAATCAGGTCATAAATTAATACAATTAGCAAAATATAATTTGAATCTGCAGAGTCACCATGGTTTCTTCATTATTTCTTTTTGTGTAAGCACATGCTCTCTCCTGATTGCCAATTATATCAATTAATTATATCTCATTTTAAAACTTGCATATATACAGGTTGTAACTGACTTACGATTACAATTTGGACTGGAATTTTGGTCCTTTAGCAAAGCAGCCATTAATTAAAATGCCCATGTGATTGACACCATCCCAGCACTCCCAATTTTTAAAGGAGACAGACCAAGAGAGCTGCCTGCTGGGAGGATATCTTAATTCCACATGGAGTCGATTTGTTCCCCTCTGATCAGCAGCACTTTGAGAGCTGAGAGCTCTTAGCCAAGAGCTGAAATTCCCTTACAGCAGGCAGCCCTTCAACAGTGACTCACTCTGTGTACTTGTGTGTGTGTGACAGTGAAAGACATTTTGTAACTGGTCTTAACTGCTTTGCAGGCCATAAAGCGCCCTTTCTGAGTCATTGTAAATTTGAGCACTTGTTAAAACTACTTGTTAAGCAAGGACTACCTATATTGTCTATCTATAGACAGTTTTTTAAAAGAGAAATTTTAAGTACTCTAAAATTCTATAATCACTTATGTAATCTGAGAAAGTGCTAATCATTTATTCTATTAGTAGTACAACCATGCACAGAGATTTAAATGATTAATACTTACTTCCCCAAGTTTTCAATATGTCCCAAGCATGTGGAAAAGCAGTAATTGTATGCTATCACTATGGATGGGTATAGAGACTGAAAATCTAACACAAGGACAGCATTACTGTAGAAACGGGATTCTGGCTCCATTATTAAAGGAATGCACTGAGGGGCTCTCATTTGAGCTCGCTGTTGAACGCTGGGTGTCACAGCAATGTAATTCATTGGTTTGGCAATTCGCAGCATCATTGATTCCACACGATACTAAATAAAACAAAAACTCAGTAATTAGCAATCCAACCTAGAAACTGAATGCATGTTTATCAACATTTTGCTGAACAAAAAGTCCAACAATTTAGGAGCAATTTATTCCCGAATATTAATAATTAAAGCTATTGAAGATCCCAGCTTCAATGGCTGGTATAAGACATTAATCAGGAAACAAAAGCTGCATCTCATGTTTATTTTTCAAAGGACAGAAAAGTAGACAATTTTTCCTTGGAATGCCTATCTACTGAAGAACACAATTCTGAGATCAATGGCAAGTTACCAGAGATAAGACAACAGAAAATATAATCCATCCTAGAACTAATTCAAGAATCAAAAGTATTTGTGGCTAGTTATCTCTCTTCTCAAAGAGGAAGGATAGACCTGTAACCAAAATAAATGATTGGCTAAAGCAATCTACAGCCTGTCTGTAACACAAAGTAATTGTTTATGTTTACTATAAAATTAAAAAGGATATGTTCATTTTTAAACAACTAAATCAAAGCAATTAAAGGTTACCTGTGATCCTCTTGTCAATACATGCAAGAACTGAATTCCAAACAGCCTTGCCATTTCACTTGTTTTGCCAATCAAGTCCACTTGTTCTAATAGCTGTATATTCCCACGAACACGACTAATATAATAATCTACGATTTTCCACCTTTAAAATAAAAGCATTAATAAGTAAAACCTTCAAAACGAAATCACAAGAGTGTTTTGAAAAAAATGCCCAAGAATTTTCTAAGAATTTAAAAATGAAAAGCAGTAAAATATTACTTTGAAACAAAAGTGAACAAGTCTGTTATATTATGGCTCTACTGGAATATCAACACTTATGTATTTCAGATCTATTCATATCATTGGCTTTTTCTATAGTCACTATGGAAAAGGTTCTTCATGCACCGAAGTGCAAATCTCATATTTAGCTATGTCAATCCTAAGGCAAGCAGCTGTATCTTTCCAGGGCTAATGTGAACATAGAACTTAACTTCTTTTCTCTCTCATATACTTTGAGGGGGGGTGGGGAGGGTGTTATACATCATGGGCCCTTTTGCTTGTACTTTACCTGGTATACTATAAGTTTGAATCTTGAGATGATGAATCTTGAGATGAAGGGGGTGGGGGTAAGTAACCCTTGTTTGATGATTAGTGTTGTAGCCACAATTTCCTTGGTGCCCTTTGATTTGGATATAATAATATTAATATGGTAAAAACTTAGGTGGTCGAAAATCTGATTTGTGGTTTTAGTTATTTATGGAAATAAATCCATGCTATATTTTTAGGAGGTACTGTTAGACCTCAGAAAGGAGGTAGTCAGTCTATTGAGATCAGCTGGTGGTATCTAGGTGACCTAACGTACCTCTCTGGAAAGTAAAAAAAAAAGAGTTGTGAGGACATGGGGATCACCAAATGCTGCCACCTTTTTCGTGGCAAATTTCCATAAAGTTGCAGAAGATGCACTGTGAATCTTTAGCCAATAACGAACATCTCTGTTACTATCATCTATTACCTCAGAATACAAATTGTCTTGTGAAGCTCAAGGCAATGTGAAATAATTGCAAGTTAAATAGATTAAACAATTCTATTTGCTTACAATAGCATTGACCTGATCATTCATATCATGTAATTTATCATGCATTTCAGCTGATTCCATGGGAATTGTATTTTAAATGTAAAAGGACAGTGGTTTATCTAGCTTACTGTACTCTTAATTAGCTGTATAACCAATGTATTTTTAGCTAGCACAACACCTTTCTATTCGGTGAACAGACTTGTAACAGTTAAAACATCATGAAAACAAGCAGCAGCAAGCCTCATACTTGAACTGAAACGGTCCACTTCTTTCTTTTTTAAAAAACTTTAGACTTGTCATGAATTGAATCTAATAAAGGCAAGTCATTTGTTAATATAGCACACTATTACTCCACCAGTCATGCAATGTCTTTCCTAAATAAACCACAATTAAATATTGTTCAAGATCCAAAATGACATTCCAAGCAGCAATTAATCTAGAATGCAAGTACAACCTTCTGTTCTTCTTTTCACAACTCCAATGGAAGAGAAAAAGTTCAGGGGGAAACTGCAAGCAATTTGATCAATCATAAAATGTGCCTGATGACATCAGGAAAATAAATTTGGAGGTCTGATCTATAATGTTGACCTGTTGATTTACAACTTCACATTGGAACTTACAATTATTTCTCTTTCTAACATATATAATAATTGCATTCGGTATCAGGTGATTAATTTTAAAATGCTCATGAAAGAAAATTACCGATAGATGTCTGTCTTGTTGTCAAACCAATCAGACAGAACACGAGAAGTGAAGAGTGGGAAACGCTGATGGAGTATATGAAAGCTCACATTTTCAAATGTATAGTTGGTCAAAGCCACCTAAAAAATAGAAAATTTGGATGATTATATTTTTCTATAGTTTATATCCAGAACATGGAATGGAATGACACAGAAATAGATTGAAAACTGACACAACTTTTAATAGTTTCATTTTACAAAGAATTTGGTACAGAGCAGGGCAAGGATTCAGATTTCAAACACTATATACTGACCAAAATCTCAGAACATATGCCAGGAAAATGTTGAATGAAGACAAGAACAAACCCTTTATGCCACAGAGACACCTTGGGCTCTCACAGTGACCTTGAATTTTATTAGACTTTGCACCACTAAGCTAATCATAAATGCAGCTAAAAATACTTCCCATCTTTATCACCCAATAACTAATGTTATTGCTGCATTCCAATGAGCATTGCAAGAAAAATTAGATGGGAGAAAAATTAACAATAAATGTGCTTCAAGACAAATATGTTCTATATTTTTATCTATGGTATCTCTGGTTATTTCTATCTTAGTTCACAGAAAGAACTTGTCCTCCTACGAAGCCAATCAGGGAAGCCATCAGCCTTGGCTGCCTCAGCCATAGTCAGATATTAAGGCCACATTACATCAATTTAAAAAATAACCCTGATCCAGTATCTCTCATCCAACTAGCATACCTTAGAGACCGCCTTCTGCCACCACATGTCTCCCATCGCCCGGTAAGATCCCACAGAGAGGGCCTGCTCCGGATTCCGTCAGCTAGGCAGTGCCGGCTGGAGGGTCCGAGGGCTCGGGCCTTCTCTGTGGCAGCGCCGTCCCTTTGGAATTCACTCCCGGTGGATATCAGGACCATCC
>JANHGC010008291.1:160461-170932 GCA_027560395.1 Boaedon fuliginosus
GTACGCCGCCTCGAGTTCCCCATTGGGGGAAGAGAGGCGGGATATAAATCAAATAAATAAATAAATAAATAAATAATTGCCCCTCCTCCACTCAAGAAGTAGGGACCATTTGCTTTTCCTCAAAGAATACAGGAAAACTACCTTTTATGTGAGTGATAGTTACTACCTAATCATTACAAAATTCTAAGCACAGGAAAAACAAATTAGCCTATAAAACTAATTACATCATGATTACAGAAACAGAGTTGATTCAAAATATTTAGGAACTGGTGGTTACCCATAGGACACTGCTAGGAAATTCTGGGAGTTCATATTCAATGGAAGAAAATACCTATACTTCAGGATTGAACTGTTGGGAGTTCTTACTGCTGAGCTTGGATGCTTGCTTGCAGACGTTTCATTATCCAACTAGGTAACATCATCAATGCATGTGAGTGTGGGGCTTGCTGCCTATTTATATGTAGGACTTGCTCTGCCACTTTGGTGGGGAAGTGGTTTTCTCATTGGTGATTCCTTGATTAGACTAGTTTTCTATATGATTGTGGATCCTTTGTGCTCTCTGAGCTTGGTGGTATTCTTGCAGGCTGCATGATTGTTCCTGCTTATCCTTATGGGGGCTGCTGGAGAGGATGTGTAGCCTTTTTGTTTCCTTTCTAGGTTTCTTATTGTCTATTTTGTGTAATGTGGTTTATCTTTATGCATCTATTGATAACCAATTCATCCTTCAACAACTTATTTGAAGGAATGATTATACTCAAATTATAGTCAACACATCAGACACATGAGGTTGGAGAAGAACAACTCACATTAGAAGAGAATGACTAAATTGATAATACATAGACAAGTTTAATTAATATATTTCAAACAAAATAACACTAGGTTAGTAAACAACTGGTCTTTAAGCAGAATACTGCCAAAAGATTAACCAGGATACACTATTAAATTATCCAGCAATAGGTATCTATACTATTTTGCTCTACCCAACCTTTGCTATTTCCTCCTTTCCTCCACAATGCAATAATCCAAACCATGTGATTTGATTCTCTCTATGGAATTCTTAAGTCAGCAAAGGTAGTCAAAGAAATTTTTCTCTGTGTGCTTTGGATAGAAGTTTACACCAGTTGTTTGGCAAAAGAGTGAAAGTTTATAATTATCAAGATATTTCAAGATTTTGTATTTCTTTTATTATTTAGAAGCAAGTAAACTGCCTAGATAAAGAAAACCCCGTAAGCATTTCCATCATTCTGAAAACAAGAGTAGTAGTTTATTTCAGAATAAGCTCTTTGGAAATGTTATTTTATAATAATTTGAATTTATATACACCTAATAATCCTATTGCCCTTTTCCTAGTTTAATAATTTCACCAGAATTTACCTCATGTCTCATAATTCTCCAGATATTTAATATAACTCTTCCAACAATGTTTATTTCACTCATTGTATCTGCTCCATATTCATCTAGATCTGAAGCAAATCTGTTGTCTTTCTTATCGTCTAAAATAAAAAATGAAAAAAATAAATTTAAAGACAAATACTAAATGTGCAGTCATGCTTAAATCTAAGTTTACTATAATGGTAATAAACCATCCTGGCAAGTTGTATGCTATACCTCAACTTAAGAATGCATTTTTCCCTTGCACTACTGAGCCAGGAGAAGAAAACATAACAGTTTTAGAAACACACTTGCAGGTCTGAATTTATGTCATAACAATGTGTGTATATATATATATATACACACACCCCTTTGGTCTGTGATCAGAGGTAATAAAAATCTGACTGCCTATCCCTCTGTGGCAATTATACTTATCTGCTGCGAAACATCAGGTTGCAAAGTAACTATTGGAGTAACAAGGTGACCTTAATCTACTCACATTAGGTTCATATGCTGGTCATTTTGATAGCTGCATTTCCTATTTCTGTCCCTTACCAGAAATAAGGGTTAGAAATACTGATAAAATATGGGTACAGCTATCTAACGTCATAAATTTAGTAAGTCAAATTTCTATGTTAAACTGATAAATTAACATCTTGCTATAGGGCAGATTACAACTTATGCACTCAGCTAATGGTCATTTAAAAAAACTGGACAGAAGACTCATAACTAACACATGGTTCACAAACACACCTGGAACACGAGAGATCATCTGACATAAATCAACATCCAGAGCAGCAGCTCTCTGTAAGAGGTATCCCCAAGAATGCATTTGGACTTCATAGCCTAACAAAATATCTGGATCATACCTAAAAAGAGAAAGATATGTCTTCATATAACCAATTATTTAATTTAAATTTATTCATTAAAGCTGCAAATGTCACTATATTAAATATAGTTATTTTAATTCCCTATGAGGTACTGTCTGGAAAGGTGTACAAATATTTGATCTTAAGTACTGTGCACTTCGACTTATGATAATTGAGCCCAACATTTCTGCTGCTAAGTAAAACAGCTGTTAAGTGAATTTTCCCCATTTTACGACTTTTCTTGCCAGTTGATGAGTGAATCACTGTAGTTAAGTTAGTAGTTGTTAAACAGCATGTTTTTTCAAAATTTATTATGACAGTTTCTAATTCAGAGAAACCAGTTTATAGATCAGAAATATTAAGTGTCTATTTTAGGTTAAGCTACAAAATAGTAAAATAGAGTAATTTTATGGCTACTAAGTTTCATTTTAATCTGTTAGTGTTCTACAAATCGGTTTCCACAGAAACTGAGTAAAGTAATCCAATGTAAAAATTACTTCCATTTCAGTTGGAAAAGTGAAGCTGACAGTTATTTGACTATTTCTAAAAAAATTGTTCAGTAAACATTTGACTTGGTTTTCTTTACAATGATATCACTGCCTATATCGCTTAAACTTATTTGTACCTCTTCCACCTAAAAATAAAAAAGGCCAAGTAGCCTTGTGTTAGTATTTGAAATATACTAATGTAGAGTGCTAGCTATGCCAAATTAGATGTATAACATTTTGGTTTCTTAATTAATAAAAAGAGAGTTTGAAAGCTCATAGATAATGTATTCAGATGAATGCTATTAAGATTCCTAGTGCAAATAAAACGAACATTTCTATAAATTCTGAGCCTGCCTAGAACCTGTAATGTTCTGTTAAGATAGAAAAAATGTTGATCCACATGATAGATGACTATTCTAATGCTAATTAATTACCAATTAAAAATAATCAATAATCCATTTAACAGAAACATTGGCTGAAAAAATATATACACATATCCAAAACTATTTTGCTTACCCTTGTGCAGAAAATGATGAATATTTATATTCAGAATAATAATTTCATTTTTATCAAGACATTAAGTGCCTGAATTGTAGCGTATCAAAGCTTCTGCTGGGAGATTCACACATGGATGAATGCTTCTTCTTATAAAATATTTTCTCTATATGGTAAACTAGACCTAAAAAGATTGACTAGCTCAGTGGGACTACACTATGTGCACTATGTAACATAAAGCAGAGTGTCAAGGATTTTTTTTAGTGCAACAAGTTTTTGAAGGCTTTTTTCTACACCAAAATTAGGATAAATTAATTCAGAGCGTTTTTGTAAACAAAAAATGGATGCTTGAAATTATAGCAGTCTTTATAAAGTATTTTATAAAGTATTTTATAAGTCTTTAGCTACATTTCTTTTGTGTGGGGGTCTCTTTGGTAGGCAGAAATGGAGACCTTAGTGTAAATGATATAATACAGCTCTCAGGTTCAGAAATCTATCTAGCTGATACATTAAAATATTACTTTATTATTATTATTTATTACATTTTTTTGCCACCCAACTCCCGAAGGAATCTGAGTGGCTTACAACATGGATAGCAATAGCACTCGGATTTTATATATTGCTTATCAGAGCTGTACAACACTCCCCAAGCAGTTACAGAGTCAGCTTATTGCCCCCAACAATCTGGGACATTTCATTTGCTCTTTGCCCAAAGGAGTACTTTGAATAAATAGCAATAATAGGGTGCGTATGCTCTATAGCAGTGGTGGCGAACCTTTTCTGGTTCACATGCCAAAAGGGCGCACATGTGCCCATCCACCCCACGTGTGTGCACATGACCCTCCATGCATGCGCAGATGCCCCATCTGCACGCAATCTTCCTTCGTGCCACCTCGGGCACGCGTGCCATAGGTTCGCCATTCTATAGTCTCTTAAACATTTCAGTTGCTTTAATTCTAGTATGTAACCACAGACACAAAATGTGTTTGTGTATAACAATCTAAAACAATATGGACTCTTTATTATCAGCTTTTCTTCAATGGAATCATAAAAATCAATGATTATGTCTTCCACAGTTTAAAGTCTGGCATCTATTACTGCCCTAATGTTTATGATGGATATTACTAACTGGACAGATAATATTTCTGTGCCCATTTCCAAATTCAAATCCAGTATTTTCAATTAAATAAAATTTATAGCATGGACTTTCTTCCAGGACTTCAAGGCAGTCTACATAATTTTTCCCACTAATCTCACATCATCCTATGAGCTTTCATGGCTTAGAGTGGAGTTGAACCTGATTTCCTTGGTGCCAATCAACCCTTTGACCATTATACTAGACTGGTTCTTCAATTATGTTGTAGCAAATCATGTAAGATTCCTAACTGACATATTGGTGAGCGTTAGTCTATAACAGTAGATAGGAGTGAGATATATAAGTAAATACACAGTTAAGTAAAAGTTTTACTTATTTGATTTGCAAACTTTGCCAAAACTTCACTAAGTAAGACACAGATCAGAAGAAGTTTATATGAAATCTAAATTATGTCATACAGTTTCGTCCAACTTTAATACTGAAAATCTTATCTGTATTAATGTGATGATGGATTCACTGAATAATTTCAACATCCCGATAAGACAAGAAAAGTACTTATTAAATTTTAATGAAATTTAAAATTAAGATATGTAACTTGTTTGGTTATAGAAATGCTACGTTTATTGCTAGTGTTATTTTACATTAAAAAGGTCACTTTTACCTATAAGTTTTTTAAATTCCATTTTCAGTTCTTCTTGTTGGTACATAATTCACAGAAACACGGTTTACAAACTAAAAACTATCATGGAAAAAGCCACTGCAGATTAACTAAATAACTTCTCTGAGTGAAAATATATTAATATATTTCACCAGCTCTAACCAGGAAAGTTTATTTGACGTGTGTGTGTGTGTGTGTCTGTCTGTCTCAGATTCAGTCCATAGAGATGTTTTTCCCACTGGTCATTTTCAGACACCATTTGGTTATTTCTGTACATTTGTTTTGTATACCTCAGTTACTACAATAACTGAGATAACCAAACAATAAAAATTGTAATCAAGTACACTGAATACATATTAAGAGATCAGCATTTATTTAGCTGCTCTGCTAATTTTTTCCACCACATGCAGTTCATAGCCACCAAAGATTATTACATTGTATATTAGGTAAAGCTTGATCATTTCTTCTTCTCTCTGTTCTAGTAAAGCTATGAAATTTTCATTTCCACTAATCACAATTTAATGTGTCACCCAAATAATTTTTTTTAATCAATAATAGGAGGGAACAAGAAAGGTTAAAATAGCTTGTTTCCACTAACCAATATTAAAATGAATCACAGTTGTTAGCTTGAGTAACATAAGCCACACTTAATAGGTCATTAAGTTGTTTCAAAGGAGAGACAACATACACGTTCAAAAATTACCTAGCCTTCAAATGGCAAAGCATACTACAGATAGTTTAAACTTTAAACCATTCCAAACCTTTATTTTATCTGCAAAACAATAATGATCTTTATATGAACCTGACTAGAACAAGGAAGTGAAAATTAACATATTCTAATTCGTGTTTTTATCTCATTCAAAAGAGTTCTCTAACTTCTACTAAATCGACAAAACTGAATTTGCAGTGATGATAATAATTCACAATATTAACAACAAAAGCTAATTTGAACACTGTTTTGTCCAATGCAATATTTAATGAAATTAATGTCATAGCCAAAAATAGTGGGTTAGGGAAAAAATAATAAAAAATTCAAGGAGGTCATATATTTGAAATATAGTTTCATACATTTCAACATCGAATTATTATTATTTTGCTAAATGAAACCACTGACTGAAAGTCTTGCGTTAATTTGATTTTAGAGGGTGTGTAACTTTTATCCTTCAAACAGTATAAATATTGTATCAAAACTATCTGAAAGTACACATCATAGTCCAGTCATTGGCCAGCCCTAGAAGCTGACATGCAGCATTTCAAGAAGTGTTTACCAGGTAACAACCCAGATGTTTGGTTTGCCTTTTTCATGATAGAGAAATCAGTGTGCTTTCTTCATTCAGTGAAGCCTTCAGCAGTCAAGTCTTCATTTGTTGATCTTCAGAGATAAAGAAAAATTGTAATGTTCTATTGTTTGGAATGATTTTTTTTTATGCAGACAAGTGATATTTTTCCTATACTTCCAAAATGATGGAAGATTTTAAAAAGTTAAAAGAAGAGAATTGGTTTGCTATTTCCAAGTTGTTTTGTAAGTCAGACGGAGCAGCGGATTCCCAAAAAAGAGAAAGATAAAATTAATTTCCTTACCTGTAATTTTGTCTTCTCTGAACAGGAATCCGCTGCTTCGTCAGGACCCACCCTTTGCTGGTTGCTTTCAGCAACTCTAGTATTCTGGTTTCCTGGATTTGGTCAATGCCATTCTCATCAGAAGTTTTCTAATTGGAGAGAGAGAGAATTGCAAATGTACTCTGCCTAGTACACATTTTCCTTGAGAATGTATTCCAGCCAGAAGTTTCAAAGTTTAGTTTTCTGGATAACAATAAGACTTCAAAGCTTTGGCAGTTGATTTGAAGAAAGACACATCTGAACTTCTATAATGCATGATAAGAGGATGCTATAAAAGCATGTAAGGAACTTGAAAATGATACACCAAACCGAATTTGGAAAAGGAGAAGTTTCCCTTTGGAGAAGACATACATAAAAAAGAATTCATGCCTACCTATTTATTTTTGCCTGTATCGCAAGGAGCAATGCGTTTTGCTATGAAGTTGTCATAAAAACCACCCTTTTCCTGCCTATTGGTAGATTTTTTTTAAAGTTGTTTTGTAAGAGAAGTTTTCTAGGTTTCACATGCATTTGGGGATATTACAACTTCAGTACTATTGATGTGAATTCTGGTTTAGAGATCTGAATAAATATACCTTAAAAGATAAATATATTGTTATGAAGGCCCAAAGCAAACTTTTATAAAACTGTTAAAGTATGGGGACATAAGAAAGAGAAGGGAGACCAAAAGTTGGACAAAATTAATCAGGAATTTATAAGCTGAAAACCAAAACAGAATACTACCTTTTAACAATATTCACTACCTCCTGGAAAAGTGCTCTCTCATCAGTAGCATATGTGACTTCCAACCCTGAGATACCAGATCTTGCTAGCAAAGGGGCATGTTCTCTACTACCTGAAAGGCAAATTGAAATGCATTTATTTCTTGACAGTGAGCAATACAAATAGTACTCCAGGCACTCCCCCTTCCTCCACCTGCTGCAAAGCATGAACAAGTTCATGTCAATTTTTAATTTGATTCTATCATATTGAAAAACATACACGTTTTTGAATTTTTTAGAATGCTATACCACTGATTTTTCTAAGGTCGAATACTATAACTTTTCAAACATGCATCATAATAAATCATCATATGCAACATTTTATTAATCTATGCTAGAAAAATGTTTGTTGCATTGTTTACTATAATGATACTAAAGTTTTTCTTCAGATTTGAATTCCTGCTACCAATCTTTCGTTATTCAATATTATGAATGTGCCAGATTCAGAGGAAGAAAACCAAAATACATTAATCTCTATCAATATGCACCATTTAAATATTGCTGGTCTTACACATGACAAAGAGGTAGACTATTAATCAATATAGATCTCATTAACAAAACTGCTTTGGTATCCAAGCACTGAGCTCTCTATGCAAAGAGCACCTTGCTTTCTTTTATACAAAAGATCATGGACTATCTTTTATTCTTCTTATTCTTCATTCATATAAGCAGGAAACAAGCTGATGGGAAGGATTCTGGATAGAAGTGGCTACTCAACATTTCAATGTAAAATAGGGTAGACTAT
Organism: Boaedon fuliginosus; assembly: GCA_027560395.1. Taxonomy (NCBI): domain Eukaryota; kingdom Metazoa; phylum Chordata; class Lepidosauria; order Squamata; family Lamprophiidae; genus Boaedon; species Boaedon fuliginosus. The sequence goes on from JANHGC010008291.1 coordinate 168,565, forward strand.
GTACCGGATAATCAACTGAGATTAGGAATGATCAGTGAGCATTATGAAACATGGCTTTTCAGGCAACTACTATGTAACCTAAGGCCTGTCTGTAGGACAAATGGAAAAATATTCAATATTGTTAGAAACTAACTGATAATCACATCAAAACAATTAAAACCACATTTATTACTTCTAGTTCCAAGTAAATTATTTCTAAACAGCCACACAACACATACATGGCCAAAATCAAGTTGAGGTTGAAACTCTTTCATAGATGTTTCTATTTCAATTTGATCAAGATTTTTGTTATAATTGTCCAACATTAGTCAATGTGTTTTTAGAGTTTAAAAAGTTTATGGTAGAATAATCACAAATGAGATTTTACTTTGTTACCCAACAGTATCTTAAATAAAGCAGAAATTCAGTACTAATAACTCTGCAACATTAAATACAATCTCTGTTTCTTAAAGAAAATGTGCTAAATCTATTATGGTTGAATTCAGTTTATGTTTTCTTTTCAGTTTCTGAAGGCAGCCTCTAGAAAGACATAATTTAGTAAAAAGAATCTGTGCTTTAAAATTAAATATTTTAAAGAAAAATGCTATCAAAGGATGTTAAAGGTAAGAATAGGAATTACTTAATAACCAGAAATAAAAATGGATGAAAGATGTTTTGTTACCATGTTACATTATGTAATTCGGAACTTTAATAACAGCATAGTTACTGAATATAAATCTAAGAGTTTATTACTATATTCTTGTAATTAAATTTAAATAGTTTTTTCACTAGCCTAAACCAGTGGTACTCAACCTTTAACAGCTGGAGAGCCACTTCACCATTAACTGTTGCAGAGCATAACATCAAACATGAACATTGCAATCTTTTCTTCATGGTGCTACCTAATTTTTGGTGGTGTTTTTCACCACATATAATATTTACTGAAACATGTCATGGCATATCATTTTTTCCCAGAGTTGTCATCCTTGTTTCTTATCGGTTGCTGGGAAAAAAAGGGAGGCTTCCCATTCTCTCCCATGGCTGCTGGGCTGGAGTGATTTCTATTCTTACCTGGCAGGGGAATCCCAGCAGCTCCTTCGCTTTCCTCCTATGGGAGGAGGTACTTCAGTGACTCCCACACTGCCGGTCCTTTGGCCAGTGCTCCCCGCGCTGCCTGATAGAGTGGAGCGCCGATCAGATGCCTACACTGCGAGAGCCGCCTGTAGGGCCTCAAGAGCATCCAGCTCTAGAGCCACAGGTTGAGTATCACTGGTCTAAACAAAGCCAAAAAGGTACAATACAATAAGGGCCCTCTTTAGACCCTACAAAGATCAGAAAAAACCACACAACAACCCTTATGTAACATTTAACATATTCCATGTTTTATCTTTACTCAAACCAATTAAGACAGATTACCAAAACTGAATTCCTTGAACAGTCCCAGGAAATTAAAAAGGACTAGTTCAGCACAAGAGTTTTGAGGCCTGCCAACTACGATATGCTTTCCTCTTTATATATCTTCAGGACTTCTGCAGGAGCACGCTAAAAGTTATTAAACACTGTTTAATATACACTTAGGTAGCTGTTAAGCATTATAGCCCTTGCAAATGTTCATAAAAAGATATAAGGTGGAAACCATCTACTATAAGTCCATGATTCTATAATGAGATGACATGAATTTAAACACTAGCAAACATCATTCAAAACCAAATTTGTATTAATTATGTTTATTAATACCATAAATTCAAATGTTGGCATTGATTTTAAAGAAAACAAAATCAAATAAGGACCTTGGCTGGAGATAGATCTTGCTCTGTCTTTATCGATCACTATAGCACCAGTGATTTCCATTTTCTCAGTATCTGGCAATGGTGTGTCAGATGAGATGCAGTAGAATAAAGCACAGATAGGATCAAATTCAGGATCCGCCTCCAAATCTCTTCTTGTTCGAGCATGCAATTCTATACTTAGCAGTGTAAGATACTGTACCTACACAGAAAAGTTTACAATATAACCTCTTGTTAAAATAATTTAAAATAAAACACTATAAGCGAAACCTTTATCAACAATCAAGCATGAGATTATCCTTTACCTGATTAATGTGAACTTTTTCAGGAATCAATAAAATCATGTAATTTAATGGTAATGGATAAATTAGTGAGTGCCTAGGAACATTCGCCAATCTTGATTTAAGTACCGTATATACTCGAGTATAAACGGAGTTTTTCAGCACCCAAAATAAGCTGAAAAAGTCACCCTCGGTTTATACCCGGGTCAGAGCAAAAAAAATATATTTTTTTTTACATTTTGATCCCTCCCACCCAACTCTAGGGTATATTTACCTATATTCGCTCTATTTTCAGCATCAGGTCTGCCGCTCATCAGCTGT
>JANHGC010008291.1:175048-189037 GCA_027560395.1 Boaedon fuliginosus
ATAATTTTATGGTTGGGGGTCACAACAGGAGGAACTGTATTAAAGGGTCGCGGCATTAGGAAGGTTGAGAACCACTGCCCTAGATTAAGAACTGTCATTTGGGGGATTGAAGAAGTGTGCCTTCTCTGCCCTCTGGAACAGCATTTCCAAGATAAGTATAGTGCTAACATTCCTGAGACTCCAGGCTCTAAAGACCAACTCCGGAGCTAGTACCTCTATGGTTATTTTTAGTCTGGGCTGTCACTTTTTTTTCAAGCTTTTTAACTTTTAAAATCTGAATACTGTAAGCCATTCAGGTATTGTGTGGTGGCCAATCATAATAAACTTAATACAACAAGTAATAAAATAACTAACTGAATTTAGTTTTAATTGCTGCACTTCTTTGGTCATAAGCTTACCTGATAATGGAATACATCCAAGTGCTTCTGGTATTCGTTGAGATATATGCTCCCTGATAGGTGTACTATGAAAGTAAATATCAGAATTGCCATCTGGTTCTTTGCTCAATGGGGAGACACAGAATGGTATTTTGCTTTCCTTTTTGACGGATTTCTGTTCTTTCTCAACTACAGATTTATTTTCTTCTAGAGAAGACAATACACCCTCTGAGTCTTCTAAATTGGATTGCTTAGAATCGGTAGATACAACTTGTTGCCAGGGAGGAAGTTCTGGTGAATCAGGAGAACTATAATTGGTACAATCTTCCTCTTTTTTATCCTTATCTATTGCTGCAGTGACAAGCGGCATTGTCTTTACTTTAATGGTAGGCTTACTCATTTCAGAGACATTTACACCAAACTTTTCCACAGTTTGAGGTGATGTGGGATTTGAAGATGAAAAGCGCAGATCTTCAGATTGTGCAGCAGCTTTGCTTGGTATACCAGAACTCACAGCAACCTTGACTATCTGATGACATAGATTCTTAGGCAAAGACATATTGTTCAAACTCTCATTAATCTTTTCTATTTCAATTGATTTGATGATAGCTCTTTTTTTTAAATATTCGTAATCTTCTTTGGCTTGAAGCCATGACTGAATTTGCTGGTAGCTTGGTGCACATTTGCAAGGCATAATCACTATCTTTTTGTCATTAATTTTACAGGTGTCCCTATGTTTTATATCAGTAGAGAATTGACTATTTCGAAGGGGAGAACCAGGCCTAGGACTCTGTGCCATTGCCAAAAATGCAGTCTTCCAGAGTTGTAGTCCCTCCAAAGAGAAATCTCCTTCAAATTCAAGTAGATCATTTGGAAGTCTAGATTCTACTGTAAGTACTCTTCCTCCAATTTCTCTGTAAAAATAATTACTTTAATTATTTTTCTTATAAACAGAATTTATTTTACTAGTAGTTTTATTTTTCCTTACTGTTTTCATCCATTTAATATCATGCAACTATACATTTATTGTATAATGGAAACTTTCCTATCTTCTGTTGAAGCCCTCAAATCTATTCTAGGTCTTCAACCTTCAACTCAGATTTTGAAAGAATGGAGGGGTAAAGAAGAAGAGAGAATCTGATTTACCAGGAAAAATTATTGCCTTCAATACAAAACTACTATATACAATAAAATATACAAGTATGCAATAAGTAATAAAATGTGGTTCAATTACCTAAGCAAAAGAATAAACTTAAGTCAATATCCTTTAGGTTCTAAGATAATAAATCCAAGGTAGTAAATTAAATTTAATAATTGACTATGAATAACTTTGTTGATACCCAAGATTATTTGTCTAAAATGGTAATGTATCTAGTTTTATTTAAATACTTCTGAGTAATACCCAATCATTCTGACATGTCATGTTCACAATGATTATTTAACTACACAAATAAACTGGAGTGCCTTACATTTATAGCAGAAATTTAATTGTGATTCTATGTAGCTCTAACCTTCACCTTGTAGGCCTGATGGGTCCAGAAAGGAAGGCTATATTAAATTGTATCTAACTTTTTAATTCTTATGTAAAAATTTAAACATTTCTATTGATATAAAAAAGAGAAATATGATTACATAAAGTTCTATTGACTATCTATATAACCACATTACCTTGGCTTTTCAGGTACATCAGAGGGGTTGCTACAAAAAGGTTCTTGATAAATTGTTTCTGCCAGATCATGATCCAATAAAGTTGACATGATTTCTTCACGACTGGGAGGTGACATTAGAGGTTTAAGGATGTGAGCAGCACGAGCTGTAGAATTCCCATTTTTTGACTGTGTTGGGGAGCTTGTAGATCTAGGTGAACTGTCAGGGGTTGGTGTTAATCTCTCATTGTTTCTTGAAATATACAACTCTAAATCTTCAGAAGCAACATCCATAAGTTCACCATCGGGGGAAGATAAGATAGAAGAAAAAGAAATACTAACTGAATCAAGCAATTGCCCAGGTTCAGAAATGACTTCCTTTCTAAAGGAATTTTGACTCCAGTCACCATTTGGAGATGAAAGATTAAGAAAAATTGCTTTCTTCATAATATTTCTATCCAACTGAAGTTGTTCTTTATGACACATTTCAGCCTGCTGACCATCTGCTGGTGAACCAGGTTGAGACGTAGGTGGAAGAATGGTTTTCCACTGATTGTGGAGAAGATTTTCATTGTTTTCCAGACATCTTTTATCAAAAAGTTGAGGACTATGTTGGCCAGATCTTAACCAAGATTGAGGATCTGAATTATGTATGTTTTCTTCCTTAGATATTTTATTATGATTTAAAAATTCAGTTTCTGCTGTTTGACCTGGATAATGGTCCTGAGTTACATCACTCAGAAACTTCTGTGGTAAATTTTGATCTGCTGGGACAAATTGACTTGCAGAATACAAACTACAAAATCCAGTCTGCCCTATGGCATTAATATCAAAATTGTAATTATGATCAGGTGACAGACTATCTTCAAGTGAGTAACAGCTTTCAAAACCAGCATCTGAATAAAGAATAGAACTATCAGTAGGTATAACATGGCCAGTTTTATTACTTAGTTGTTTTGCTGAATCTTTTAAAAGCTTGACCACCTTTTCTTTAGATTTTTTATCCCTGGGAATACGAGGCTTTCTTGAGGATGCAATAGAACAAGTTTTTTTAGCTGGTTTACTTGAATCAAGAGGGAAGGAAGCATCTATGTTCGACTGAGATTTAGCTTGTTCATGAATGTTGTTCATCTGCATTTTCTGTTGTCTCTTTTGGAGTAATTCTTTCAGAACTGCTAAACCAGAATGCCCTTCAATGAATGCTGAAGGAGTTACCAGACCCTTGCTCTTACATTGAGAATCTGTTTGGGCTTGAGATATTGTTTCTGACACTACTTTTTGTTTTGTATTTTTTTCAGGGCTAAAATGTGACACATCCAAAATAAATCCCTTCTGCTTCTGTTCCCATTCTAATTTGTTCACTGGACTTCTTAAAGAGGCTACAAAACATTTTTTTGGTAACTGAAAAGATCCATGGCTTTCCTCAGAAGTTTTTAAAAAAGAAATATGATCAGTATTCTTTGTTGCTTCTGACAAATGAACTATTTGCTGCTGATTATCTTTGCAACGCAGGAAGGTACCAGGATGAATCTGATCAGTATTGATCACATCAGAAGAAATAGAGTTTTCATTTACTTTTCCCACAGGGGACAAAAGCTTGCTTTGTGAATTTGTAAATTCTTCTGTCTTTTTAAGTGCATCCTTAGAACTATATGCCTTCAGTGCTACCTGAGATATACAGTTACACTGGTCATATACATTATTTTGAATTGAGGATTCTTCCATCCTAAATATTCCACTCTGACTGTTAGATCTTTGGAAATCTATTTTGGCTTTTTCCCTTCCAGGTATCAGAGAAGCTATACCTGGATGAAGGTCCTCTGTCAAACTGGAACCTTGGTGCCCAATAGGCTTTTCATTTTCCAACAATGATTGGAAACAAATCAATGGATTTACTTGGGCATTAGCTGTCAATGAAAGCTTTGCTGAAGATGGATGTCCTGTAGAACAGCCAGTTGATGCAATCTCTTTTGTAAATGGTTGTGAATTTCCTAGGTTGTGAACATTCTCAGGTAAATCCCAGGGATGTGGTGTAAGTTTACATTCTGCTACAGGAGAAATACTATTTTGACCATCTGCAATTGTCATCAATGTTGAAACTTTTTTAAATTTTTGTTTCTGTTTTGATCTTGGCTTTTTCTTCAAATTATTTCTAGATTTATTAGACTGATTGCTTTTTTTGTTGCTTCTTATAGTAGCATTAGCAAATTGCTTTCTACTTTTTTTAACCTGAGTTTTTGACTGAAGGTGTTTTCCCACATTGGAATTAACAGTTTTACTGCTGAATGTATCAGTATTTTTAAACACTAATATTTCTTTTTCTAGATTACACGCAATTTCTTCGGCATTTGGATCAGTGGGAGACCAACACCGGGGTGGGGATACATAAACTGGACTTACACTTCTCTCTGATAGAAAACCTAATTTAGACATTACATCACTATAATTCAAGTCACAGTCTTCAGTTTCAGCACTGTATGATGGCAGAGGAGGAGAAAGAAAGGCATGAGTCCTTTTTCTGAAATACAGGGTTCTTCTAATAGTTTTACTTTTTATATTTTGTGTTTTCCCACCCAGCCTTTTCTTGGTAGACTTACATTTCGCTTTTCTTTTGTTACTTTTCTTTGGTGTTAATGGGTAAATAGGATATTTGGTTGCAGGTGAATCAGGAACTTTTGGCCAGAAGTCCTTCAAAGGTGCAAGCTTCTTATATAGATTCATTCTCTCTTCAGTAAGAAACACTTGTTCCTCACTAGAATCTATTTTCCCCAGCTTAACAAGCATATTTTTCCGCCCCCTGAACCTATTAATAATAATATATTTTATAATAACAGGTGGCAATTTTCTAGAAAGTCGCCTTCGTTTTCTACATTTTTTAGAACCATCCACATTTTCATCATTTTCTACAGAATGAGGTAGCATGATTTTTGAATTATGTATGCCCAAACTAGATTCACTGTCTTCAGTTTCATAATTTATTTTACGTTTAGCTCTGAGTGTATATTTATTACCACACAGCCCAAACATTTGCTCAGATTCTTGAGCAAAATCTTCAAAATGACCATCAGTATAGTTCCTGGTGTCTCTCGACATTTTGTTTTCAAAAACCATATGATGAACTTGAGTATCATTTGGTAACAAAATGTCTCTATCAGGAATATTGCTACTTGCATTATCTTGGACATAGTATCTTTCTTTCGTGGATAAAGCATCCATGGCACTTGCAGACTGCTGATTGCTAAGAACCATTTTCTTTTTATTTCGTTTTAGCTTAGATTGTTTTTTGCTATGTTGCAGTTTGTATGTCACAGGGCCCAACTTCTGCGGCTGATTGAGACAATTAGAAAGAACTACACTAGGAAAGAACATATAGTGTGCTGCTTGTTGATTTGTTTTTTCAGTCTGGTGTTCCTCAAATTCTTCATATCTAAGTTTAAAGTTATTAAGGCTATCTCCGTCAGTGCTTTTTTCAGAAGAAAGAATAAGATTCTGATTATTCTCTGAGCAAGACACAGTTTCACAGTTTTCTGGTGCTGGGAAAAGGCTATTTAAATTGGTAGTATTTGCTTTCATATTTATTTCAGAAGATGTTCTATTTTTGGAATAAACTAAATCTACAAAGTTAGACTTCGTTAGAATATTTTCACTAATTTGGTGGTTCATATGCTGAGATACATCCTTTGCAACCTTTCTAATTCCAGTATATTTTCTGCTAGGCAGGTGTCTGCTTACAGAGATGTCTTCACACAAAACAGGGCCTTTTTCACTTTTATTATTTTCCTGATGTGGCTTTTCAGAATGGAGGATATTGTTGAAGGATGCTGGGTATTTCATGTTGTAAATAGTTTCATTTGAAAGAGGATGGATTGATAAGTCAGGTCTTATATCTATCATGCCTGGTTGAGTAAGACCTTCTAAGTCATTAGTATTCAAAACATGAGAAGAAAGGGCACTTGTGTGTTTACACTGAAAAGTTATTTTGGCAGATGATGGGGGTTCCAGAGTAGCAGCATTTTTATGAAAAATCGTAGTCTTTACAGTTTTGCTTGTTGCAATTGCAGAGGTGTGAGTCCGAGAAACTTCATTGTTCAAAGGATTGTCTAGAACAGAATAGATGATTAATTTTTTTTACTATTTTTTCCCTGAAGTTATATTGTTTAAATTATCAGCAAGTATAAAGATGTTGTTTGGCCAAATAGTAATTATTGATGATAAAAGAATATAGTTAAAGAAATTATAAGATCATCAAGCAGTACAAGACCATAATATGGTATGAGGGATACTTTAGATAACATTCATAGAATTTCACAATATTTATAAGAAGATTATGGAAAGCCCCTAAGTTTTGACAACTACGTTTAATTCTGGCTACTTAATTTTTGATTGGTAAACCACTTGAAAATATTGGCTCAGTGTTATTATTAGGGTGGTTGAAAACAAACTCAACAATTTCAGCTAAATCTGATATATGTGGGGCAAGATTCCTATCAAATGCTTCTACAAAGCACTTAACCCATATATGTGACTCAAGAGATTATAACGTAGAACTATTGTTTCTGTGAAAAATGCAACTGCAAAACCCTTTTAGGTACACTTACCACCGTTTTCATCTGCAGTTCCATCTAACTGAGGTATAGAAAGACTTGCTAGAAGCACATTATCATTCCAGTCCATATCATCTTCTGAAGAACTATCATCTTCACCTGAACTTTGATTTCTACTTCTGCCCATTGACCTATAAGAAATACAATCTATTTTACACATTTAAAAACTTCTGACTACAATCTGGTAGTTCAATAATTATGACACATTGAATCTTGCACAGAAAAGACAAATAAATCTGTACAATTCACTTTCCAGGTCGATGAGAGTCTGATTAATATTATTGTTGTGATCAAATAACGTCCTACTCAGATCTAAGACTGTATCCCCTTCCTGGGCTTTTATTGAGGTGAAATAGCTGTTCAGACTGGATGAAACTAAATAACTATGATTTAAGTGTTGTTTGAATAACAACTGTCTTGTCCATCCTATTAGACATATGTAGTTAAAGTTGATTCTCTATGATTTTTAATACAATTTATCATGGCATACTATAGAGATGCTTTAAATTTAATCATACCTGTTTTAGTGAGTTGCAAATAGATGCTAAATATGTCTTCTAATGCATCTCTTTCAAATGAAACACTGCATAGGCTTGGGTGTCCTTCTGGATCCACAGCTGAAATTGGAAGAACATTTAGCGGCTGTGGCCAGAGACACCTTTGCCCAGGTTCGCCTGGTGCACCAGTTGCGATCCTTCTTGGACCGAGATGCACTGCTCACTAGTCACTCATGCCCTCATCACCTCCCGATTAGATTACTACAATGCATTCTACATGGGGCTGCCCTTGAAAAGCATTTGGAAACTTCAGCTGGTCCAAAACGCGGCCACGCAGTTATAGGTGTGCTTCGCTACACTCATATCACACCACTCTTGCATGAGCTGCAGTGGTTGCCAATTAGCTTCTGGGTGCAATTCAAAGTGCTGGTTATGACCTTTAAAGCCCTACATGGCATAGGATCGGGTTATTTAAAAGAGTGTTTCCTGCTGCCATTCGCTGCTCATTGCTCAATGAGGGCCCACAGAGTTTGCCTCCTCCAGGTACTGTTGGCCAAACAATGTCAACTGGTGGTCCAGTGGAGAAGGGCCTTCTCTGTGGGCGCCCCGGCCCTCTGGAACGAACTTCCTCTGGGGATCCGAATCATTCCCGACCTGTTAACCTTCTGCCAAGACCTTAAAAAATGGCTCTTTCAGCCATGGCTAATACCTGAAGATTGTTTTTAAGGGTTTTTTTAAGGATTTTTAAATCTGTTTTAATTACTGTGAATTATTTTATATTGTCTTTTATTGTTGTAAGCCGCCCTGAGTCCCTAGGGATAGGGCGGCCTATAAATTCTATTAAAATAAATAAATAAAATAAATATTTCTTCCCTCCAATAGGCCTAATCTCTCCTCTCCTTTATCAAAATCCTTTCCAATCTTACTATGGTTTTCAAAAATATGACAATTGGGGCCAAATAATATTTAGACAAAACCAGTATGACTATGCTTTAATTAGAGCTTCTAAATTACCTTGCTTAAAATTGTATCTATTGCATATTAGACTGAGTTTACATTTATTCCTATACCTTGTCCTACGGACATTTTCTTGATATTATATTGTATGTATACTGTAGCTTATTGAGCAGCCCAAAGGCCTTTTCAAAGATCACTACATCATTAAAAGGAAGCCATAAGGTTACAGGAATAACAATCTGATGATATTGTATTAGATCATGGATAATATATAGATTATATAGATTTTCTTCAATAGTATGGAAGGTTCAATACAGGTTGATCAGTACTTTTATCAAATACCCAGCTGTACCAAAAAGGAATATACCTTCTCTTTGCATCAATATCATTTGAGCTGCTGTCCCATTGTTGGGACATTAGCAAACTCAGCTCCATTTCTTCTTTTTCAATTTGTGGCTCATTTTCTTCATCATCACTATTCTGAAGATTTCTATAATGTCCAGAAGAGTAATGCTGTGATGATGCATTTTGTTGTACAATCTCATATCCATCATCTTCCAATCCAGCTAAAAGATGTATCATGGCTTGATCAGCACTGTTATTCACTATAGAAAAAAATATTTTTGTATTTGTTTTTTTAAAATAAGTCTCTGTTAAAAACAAACTCTGCATTGGTTTTTGTTTTAAAACCTTACAATCTCAATGACATAGTTGAACAAAAATACACAAGATTTTTCATTTTTATTATCATTTCTTTCATGTATCCTGACATGTTTACTGAATGGTGGGAGATGAGCAATATTTTGTTAACTTGCATATTCCCTGCTGAGCATAAATCGTTTATTTATTTCTTTAGCATATGAGGATGGTACATTAGCCAAGAGACTACAAGGTTAATACAGAATAGTTGTTTGGCTGCCAAAGGCTGCTAGTCCATTTGGTTCATACTAGCATTCTATACAAGGTGCACCACAGAGGGTAAATTAGCTCTGCACTCAGAATGGTTAACAGTATTCTTCAGTGTCATACAGGGTGTTTCCCTCTGATGTTGCCTCACAATTGGAGGTTGCATTTAGGCAAGTCCTGCACCAGTTGAGATCATACTTCCATACAAAGGGCCATTATTTTCCCCATGAAGTGGTACCTATTTATCTATTTGCATACAACATGCTTTCAAACTGCTAGGTTGGCAGAAGATGAGGCAAGTGACATGAGCTCACTCCCTCATGTGGTGCTAGGACTTGAACTGCTGGAGTAAAGATCATCTCCAGGTTTTAAGCCACTAAGCTAACACACCTTTTTACAAATGAATGGTGACAATGGAAAAAACAGCTATGAGTTGGGGAAAACTGGGCCACCTTCTGAATGAATGCAACCTGGAAGAAAAACTTACATTAGGTGATATGAATGGGCTGATGGGAACCAGACAAGAAAATGCAGAAAAGGAATTTAATAAGTATTTTTCAGAAAAAGGTCCGTTTGTTTCAAATTTTTGGCTTCAGCATATTTATACATACATATACCAAAGGAAGGAATCTAAAGCATTATTTGTTATAAAAGATTGAAAGAATTAGTGAAGAACACCAGAAAAAAGAGTTATTTAAAGTTGGATAGAATGTGTTAATAATGGATTTGGGGGAGGGATAGATATGAAAGAAGAGACATGAAGGAAAATAAAGTGAAAGAATGACTGAATAAGAGTATAAGTTTTGTATGATAAATAAAACAAGATAAATTCCAAGAGAGTACATGAAAGATGAACATAAAGAAAAAGTTGTGGAAAATACTTGAATTAGTGTTAAAAATATGGCTTTAAAGAATGCTATCAAAGAGAACAAGGGTGAGAGGAAGACAAATATGATATTGATAGAAATAAAAATTATATTTTGGGTGAAAACAGTCTTCAAAAGAGCATACAGAAATAAACTTATTTGGGAGGAAACTGAAGGAAAAGAATAGAGGAGGAAATATTTTAGCAACTTGCAAGGAAATGATAGTGATTTGTTGAAGAATGTTATTGAAACAAATATTACAAAGTATCAGTGTCCAGGAAAGAAGTGGATGAAAATGTAGTGTAAAGGTTGACAAATGGTAAATTTACAAGATCAGAAAAAGTACCTAGACATGAGCCATAGATATTGTGCGGATTTGGTAAAGCATGTAGGGGCATTGAGAGTCAAAAGACTGGATGGGAGTCATGGGGGAGTGCTAAGAGGTGCCATGGCAGTCACGTAGGCTCCACAGGAGAATAACAAGGGTCAGGCAAGGTGATTGAGAGTGCCATGATGGTCACAGATGGTATGTGAGGTGGTGGTGTGGGTTGGATCAGGGAAGGTACATGTGACTAGCATGGGTTGGGGACAGTGCATGAGAATACAAGAGGTGCTACATGGGTTGGGAAAGGTATGTGAGTAGAGCAGGTCAAGGAAAGCATATGGGGACAGGACTGGGAAATATACAGAGAAATGGCATGGACTGAGAACGATGCATGGAGGTTTCTTCCTCCCTGTTCCTCCCTTCTTTCCTTCCTCCCTTTCTACCCTGTTTCCCTGAAAATACGACCTCCCCTGAAAGTAAGACCAAGCTTGATTTTTACACGTCCACAAAACATACACATGCCCCTAACTCATAGGTTAGTCAGTGGATGACATCCCCCGAAAATAAGACCGGGTACCTTTTTGGGTGGCAAAAAATATATATAATTCAGGGTCTTATTTTCAGGGAAACACGGTAGTAGGTAAGCATTTGTGTTTGTATTTATTATTAAATTAAGTGGCTGCTGCTGGGTAGGGGAGAGAGCAAGTATTGGAGAGAAACTGGCCAAGCCAGGGGGAGGAGTCAAATGAGTATAGTCTAGAAATCCTATATGGGCACAAGGCAAAGGCCGACCCCCTCCTTAAATGCCATTGAATCTTATCTAGTCTAACCCAGGAACAAACTTTCAGTCTGAGAAAATTCCTGTGTACAGTATAGGCTTGAAAAATAAACAGCCCGACAGCAAGGGATTGTAAGAATGGTTGGGAAACTATGATGGAACATTGAGAATAAAGATCAAATGATCACAGTAGCAGCCAAGCAGCAGCAAGTAGCATTGAAACAGGCACAGCTTTGCAGAATTTCGTTCCTTGGAGAGTCACAGGTCCCAGATTTTGGACACATGTTTTAAGTTTTATTCATTTATACTTCATATTTCTAAACTGCCTATCTCCCTCAAAGAAGTAGTATATATTAAAACATCAAAATCTAAAATAGTATGTAAAAATTAAAATGTTAAAAAATTAAAATTTTAGAATTAAAAATTTAAGAAGTTATTAAAAAATTAAGGAGGCAAAAATAACTCTTATTAAAAATTAGTTGGCAAAGGCAAAAGAGGAAAGAGAAAATCAAAAGAGTTATGTTTGAATAGAACTGATGAGAACTTTAAAGAACAATCAGGAGTGTGGATAAGTTTAAGGGGGTGGAGAGAAGCAATGATAATTTGCAAGGACAGAGAAAAATAGAGAGGTATAGTATTGTTAAAAATAGATTTCCTTTTCTCCAACCTTTTGCCTTTAATTTCTTTTGCGTAGTAATTCTTATTCTTTCCTCACATTTTAGGTATGTATATAATGTGATGAGTATGTAAAAAAATAAACCAAATGCATGGATATACCGTAAATAGTAAAAACAGAACACACTAATAATTCTTATAGTACTTTTTAATTATCTGATTTCCTGGCCTTTTAAACAAGCAAGACAAACAGGTTGATTAATATAATAATCACACAAATTATTATAATCAAAATAATTAAAACACTTTCATATCTATATCTAAATATTCTTACTTAGAAAAGCCGTTGTGTATTATACTTACTAAACACAGGAGTATTATTAAATCTCTGAGATATGGGTTGGAAATATTGACTATTTTCCATTATATTCAAGATGGCTTCTTCATTTATAAGTGCATCCTCTTTATATTTGCTCTCGGATTCTTCTAAAAAATGAACAAGGATTCTGGGTAAGCTGCCAATATTGTTTTACAAATATTACAAGACTATCAAATTCTTAAAATGTGCATTTACATTTTGTGAAGATATATTGGAAACATGCTTGTGGTTCAACAGAAGCAAGATGTATTTATACTCCGTTTTAATAAAGTGATCCATAAAGAAGTTTTTTTTCTTATCTATTTGTTCTTTTTGTATATACATTTGTTTTCTCTTGTTCGACTGTGCCCAATTCTTAGAGATTGCCCAGACAAGTCCCAGCACTTTTCCTGGCAAGGTTTAGCACTGCCTCTTTCCCAGAATAAAGAGAAAGTAGCTAGCCAAAATCACCCTGCTGGCTTTTTGCCTAAGGTAGATCTAGAACTGACAATATCCTGGTTTCTAGCCTGGTATCTTAACCACTGCACCAAGCAGGCTTTCATATTATATATTACATATACATACTACATATACATATGTAATACATATTACATATTATATACAAATATATGTACTAAATTTCCTTTATCTCCAAATGCTGAGTAGCAATAAATGTGAATTTGTTACTTTCTTCAGCAGACTGGAATTAAGCAATACATCTTATATATAAATCTTACTGGGATCTGTTGAAAATTTAACAAATAAAATCTGTTAAAATGTTCCATCTTAATTACCTTAATATTACCTTAATATTACCAATATTCCAAATAACACATGTAGTTTTAGCATGCCATGTATATATATTTCTCTTCATCATAATTCATCATAAGCCGAAGTTAAATAGTCAAGATACTTATCAATAATAAAAAAGCATGTTAACATTAAATAGGATTATAGACACTCATGAATATTCACACAATATATATCAATAAATTGGTATTCTATTAATAAAGAATAAAATAAAATACAGATGAGCATGAAGATCAGTCTGTTCAGTGGAAGAGAACTTGTGTTCATTTCAGTATCCTCTTCCATTCTGAATAAACCAGTTTTAATAGGACAAGTCATGTAATGGAGGAAAACAACTGCTGTTTTGATAATACTAACCTCTATGTAGCTCCTTATCACTGTGCACTTCTATCATATTTGCTGGTGAGCATGAAACAACTTTAGGAATCTCAGACTGTAAGGTCAATTCAGCAGAGAATTCTTGTGATTCATTATTGCTGTCCATTGAGCCAGATGTCCTAATTAATAATTTTAAAAAAATTAACGTGATTGTTCAATTCAGAGGTAAAAAGATAAACATTAACATATAAATTAATACTTACACAGAAAGATCACTTTGCTTGAGTATTTCTTTAAGTCTCTTCTGAAAGTTTCTTTCACTTTCTGTTGGGGCCACAAATCCACGATCTTTTTTTCATGAAAAAAATGTAAGGAATTTAGAGTCACTATATTAATATTCTCTCCCCTTGAGAATTGTTACTAAATATTTTAATGGAAAATAAAGCAATATATCACCTGTAAATTGCCATGCCCATCTAAATAATAATAATCTGAATCTACACCTACAGTGGGGCAAAAAAGTATTTAGTCAGCCACCAATTGTGCAAGTTCTCCCACTTAAAAAGACGAGGCCTGTAATTGTCATCATAGGTATATCTCAACTATGAGAGGCAAAATGAGAAAACAAATCCAGAAAATCACATTGATTGATTTGTAAGAAATTTATTTGCAAATTATGGTGGAAAATAAGTATTTGGTCAATATAAAAAGTTCATCTCAAAACTTTGTTATATATCCTTTGTTGGCAATGACAGAGGTCAAACGTTTTCTTTAAGTCTTCACAAGGTTTTCACACAGTTGCTGGTATTTTGGCCCATTCCTCCATGCAAATATCCTCTAGAGCAGTGATGTTTGGGGGCTGTCACTGGGCAACACGGACTTTCAACTCCCTCCAAAGGTTTTCTATGGGGTTGAGATCTGGAGACTGGCTA
>JANHGC010008291.1:210362-220500 GCA_027560395.1 Boaedon fuliginosus
TTCGATCTGACAACCTGCTGAACAAGTCAGCAGAGACTGCAGTGCTGCATTTAACCACTGGGCCACCGAGGCTCTTATATTATCAAAAGTTTACTGTCCTCTCCATCTTAAGGTGAAATGTAAGATTCAAAGATATGTTGTGAATGCCCTTCCTTGAAGTACAATTATGGGCATTTGTGCACTGTAGAATTTTTTTTTACTTCCCAGTTCCTAACGAACACTGCAGGGGTTACTTACAATAATTGTCAAAATGTTGAGAACAGTAGTAATTGAGAGAAAAGAGCTGGGTGTGGTGAGTGTTCCCAACACTGGGGGAATAGACCTCCTAGAAGCTCATTAGAAGACAAGTGTAGCCTGCTGGGATTTCATATACAATGCATCAATATACAAAGTCATCAATAAATCAGATTTTTGGACACAACAGTTGTAAGAACAGATCTAGAACTAACTCAGTCTGCTGCAAAGGTATAGGCATATACGTAAAAGGTATGTGGTAGTACCTTTTATACAGGCATGGCCAAATGTAACATTAAATGTAAGGAAACAGGCAGAAAGACATTGGATCTTATACTCTTAGCTGGTGTATAACCTTTCTGAAAACAGCAAGGCACTATTTCATTTTATTTCAAAATTGGCTTTGTAGAATTCCCGATAGCCTTTCTTATGTTACTGGTACTTTATAGTCTTAACTGACAAATCCTATGGATTGATGTTCTTACATTCTGCGTATTCTTCATATTGGTGCCTTCTGCTTGATGGAAGGTATAATCCAACATATGAGGTGGATACCGAGTTAAGGAAAAGTAAAACAAATCCCAAACAATAGAAAGGCTTAGTCCCAAATAATGGTACTTTTGAGTGAGGAGATAGAAATAACAGAGTGTTCTAACTGAGTGACAAGACGACAGTAGGCACCACTAGACATCTGTGAGAGAATTGGAAGTTGTCCTGCTGCTGAATGACTAGGAGGTCCTAGCAGATATCGATAATACACTACTGTATGGTCATGTTAGTGCTGATGGCTACCTTAATTCTTCCCAAAATATACTGAAGTTTCCTGCCACCTACCGCTTCCTCCGAACAACAGCTTGAATCAAGCCTCTTGCTGTTCTCCATATCACCTTAGCAGATATTAGCACCTAGGCTAGCTCATGCATAGTTTGCTATTGTTGACAAAGAGAAGTTAAATCATTATTACAAGCAGTAGTATCTATTCTCAGGGAGAACCTATGATAGGTATACATTTTGAGAACAGCCATATGGAAAATGTAATACGTGGCCTTGCTCTAAGACAGAGCAAGAGAAAAAATATTCTTAATTATGTTATGGATCATTTGCAAACTATGTTTAAAAAGATAAGTCAAGTGCCTAACTACCGTAAATATCATCCTTGAAGATCATGACTATGTTTACCCACAATAAAAATGTTAAATTCTCATGTTTTTCTTACCACGAAAATGACAGTCCATATGAAAAGTAACTCCTTTATCCTGTACATGAATTGGAATATTGTTTTACAATATATGTTCATCTGTCTGCCAACAAAACGAGCTGTGAGCCAACAAGAGTATCCTTTTTTTTTTCATATTCAGCCTCATTCTAGTATTTGCTTGCTTTGCTGCAGACTTGGAATGTTGCTCAGGACAGAAGAAAAGCAACAACCGTGAAATACATTTCTTCCATTTGCAGATGGTTGAAATGGAGCAATGTGCCTGATCAGCATCAGAAAGAGACATTCAGAAGGAAAGGGGTTTGCTGCACTCCAAGACAAATTCTATTTGTGGTGGGAAGGGGAGAGGGTGCATATGCCATTCATCACCCAGAAGAGCCAGGAAAACTCCAGCCAAGAGAATTACAACATTTAGTCCATGTGTGCTTCAGATGTGTGCTCCTAATGGAACAACCTGAAGAGTGGGCAGAGGTCCTATTGGAGGCGCGATATACTCCTCTTCTCTCAGCAACCGCAACAGAATGTTCTTTTTATTCCGAGGCCAATGATAGATATGAGTATTCTGAAGCCAGGTAGGTACATGTTCCTGTGGAGGAGGAAAAGTCAAAAAGAGAGAGAAGAATATGGATAGGAAAGAAGACAGAAAAAGCAATATATAATCCCTCCTGATTCCTGATAGCAGCTTTTGAGATATATTCACCATTAGAGTTATCGACTCCACACTTGAAATGAGTTCCTCAGTATTTCTCATACGCCTTTGCCAAAAACTAAGCAATTAGTTAAGATGTGGGTTTCTTTTCTAAACAATTTCAGTAATTCCTTGTGAAATCACTTCTATGAAGCATTTTTCCAGCATGTCTATTGCTTCTTACATCATTCAGCTTTAATGTCCTATAAATCTGCATTCTATAGTTAAAATGTTGAGGTAGTCATGTAGCTTCCCTACAGCTTTGATAGCAAAGCTTCAGGAGGATCTTGACTAACCTACTCTAGATTATGCCAGTAAGTCTTCCCATGCAATTAAGAGAATTTAGAAAGAGTGGTTACTAGATTTTCTATGTGATACTACAAGAGAAGTAGCAGGGTTTATTTTGTTATTTTCCTAATGTTGTACAGATCTGTAGATACAATAGGAACATGCCTCATGCTAAGTTATAACCAATCAAACAAGGATTCATGTTGTAATAAAGGAGAAGTCACAAAGGAAGAATGTAGCGTCTGGAATTCCCCCCCCCCCCCAAAAGAAAAAGCCTTTAAAAATGTTCAAAATGAAAAAGAAAATAATCAGTATATCAACCTCTCAAGAAAATAACAAAATGTTAGCAGGTAACAAAGAAAAGGCAAAACTAGTCAATTCCTATTTTGGCCATTTTTTAAACCAATGTGAGAGTATGGGTTTCACTAAGCAGTTGGGAAGAGCAGGATCAAAGAGTATGTTTGTTTTCAACCATTTTTCTATATTTTGAATCAATTCAAATCTCCAGAGTCAGAAGAACATCATCCTGGGGTACTTAAAGATTTGCTGATGGTCTAATAGATGGTTTATAAAATTTTGAGTATTTGAGATAATGGGTAAAGTACCAAATGAAATGAGAATGAAAAATGTTTGAAAATAATGCTGAAATTACAGAAATCACATGGATTTGTCAACTATACTGCATCACTAGAAGTTATAGTTTCCAAATCACTGGAACTAATAGTTTTACTTCATTCTACATTAGTCAGGCCCACCAGTTCTGGGCATCAGACTTTTCATCTGGATTCTTCTTAGATTAACTAGGAGGGATTCAGAAAAGACCAATGGAGTAGCCCGGGAGACTAGAAATGTAATCTGAACAAAAGGTATCAGAAAGAAGGAGGCCAAGACTTGTTCATTACCATCACAGACAGCAGGATAAATAATAATTTAAAATTATAAGAATGCAAGAGTAGTTCAACAGAAGAATTAAATACCTAGAAGGTTGATGGGTCTCTGCCTCACTAGATGTGAGGATATTGGATAGCCACATGTCACCAATGCTTTTAATTTGAATTATTTCCAATTTTGTAGTTCTACAAAATGAGATTCTGGCCTACACAAGTATGAGAACCTAGTTGGTGTGTAAGAATCTTTGCATATTCTACAGAACAGATTTTGGGTACAGACTGTGATTAGAAGTATAGTTTTATAAAACAGCTTATTTCCAGTAGAAATCATGGAAAATATAGACCTGAGCTTAGTTCATTCTTTTATCACATAAAACTATCTAACAAAATTTCTTTTAGCCACATGATGTTCTTCAAACTGAATGAGAAAGATTTAAGCAGGTAAAAATGAACGGACGATTCAAGTGATTTAGTTATTGTTGGGTTAGGCTTGTTCCATTTTATCTCTAGATAAAACAGAAAAGGTACTAAAAAATAAAATCCTTTTATTATTTCAAAATAAAAAATATTTTGACCATTAATAAGCTTGATATAAATTATAATTGTTGTAAGAGGATTGTGAAACATTTCTCTAAATTGTTACATCAAATGACAAAAGGATTTTTACTTAACATTCCCAAATATTTTTTAAAAATGTTATATATCTACGATAATTTAAATTTTCATCTAATTTAAATTTTCATCAAACACCAAAATGGAATTATTCTGCCTTTGTCATATTACCTTTTTTGCATTGGGAAAGAGCACAGGAATGAATCTAAAGTTCATGCTTCCTTGCTGTATAAATTCAATTTGCATCTGAAAAAATACAAAAGAATGAAAATTTGTCATCATTAATTTCAGATGTATGTATTCTGATTTCTAATGTTTTATGTACAATAGCCTTCAGCTATAAATAAAATCATGTCCCTACAGTAGCACACTGACATAATCTGATAGATTTATGTATGTTTTTCCTGGATTATGAATTGCATAGAAATCAGAATGGTGAAAGTAGATTGTGATCCAATGTTAGATACTACATTTAGGTGCCCTGATCTGAGCAACACTGTTTTTCATTCTAGATTTTTTGGAAGTAGGGAAACCTGATGTACCCATAAAGGAGAATATTTGTAGTTTAGGGTTGAAAAGAGGGCGCCTTGGTGCTCTCTGAACGTGGTTGTTTTCTTCCAGACGTTTCATTACCCAAACAAGGTAACATCATCAGAGCACTAATGATATTACCTAGTTTGGGTAATGAAACATCTGCAAGAAAACAACCAAGCTCAGAGAGCACCAAGGAGCCTAGGTGTTAATTACTCCCTTCACTGAGCAGCAGATAACCATGTGCAAGATACTGTATATTTTTGTTGGAAGGCCCTTGTCTTGTATTTATATACCTGTTGAATGCTACTGCAGAATATGTAACAAAGATGTGTTTGTGCTTTCAAAAGAAATAAAAAATGTACACTGTATGCACTGTAGATGTTTTACCATTTTACAGATGGATAATTGAAAGCAGAATTGTATTTCATTTCTGGAAACTTTTCAACTATATTGTAGGGCTTATCCACTTACATCTGAATTTTTCTTTAAGTATAACAATAGTACTGAAAATATAAGTTGGGGTTTAATTTGCATACTGTAATAATCTTGACTTAGAGATTGAGAACAAATAGACACTGGAACAGCTAGACAACTTCAGCTTTATCTCTGGCTGACACACACCAACCATAATTTATCACCAATCTGATTTAAGCATTCATATAGTGCTTTATGTTTCAGAACATCAGCCATTTGCAAAACATTAAAAAGAGTAAAGGAAGTCAGGACAACACATTACAATGTTGGCAGCAGGCTTCTCACTACAGGAGCCTAGTGAGAAAATACCTAACTTCTATCAAAAGCGATGGAATGGGATCAAGATGTATGAGGCATTTGCTGAACTGTGTGACTGAAATCTGTGTCAGAAGATATTCACTGCTAGTAAGGGTCAAATAGCTTTTTCTCTCTTCTCTTCCTCCTTCCCCACCACTGCCACCAAAGGAAGCTTATCTTTGCATGTCTAAAACACCACCTTTCCTCCAGCTGCATGTGTGGCTCTGCTCTCACTCTGTGATAAATCTGTCCTGTTGGAAGCTTTCTAGGCAAGCATGTTGTATAGTATTTCTTTCCTAGCTGAAAGGCAGGAAGCTCTGATGCAGTTTATTCAATATGATCAGAGGAAACCCTGGAGAGAATCCTCACACGTGTTATCAAGCTGAGTCTCTGTGGCAATGGAGAAGCCGTAGGGAGACTAAGATCAAATGCGTAAAGAAAGAGATCACAGTAACTCAGGGGTGGATATGAAAATGTAGCTAGAAAAATTCCACAGAATACAATTCTGTTTGTATTTTTCAGTCTGCCATCAATGGGCTCCAGTGTATATGTGTGTGTAGCAGTTCAGTGTGTTCCAGATGTTCAGTGCAGGCATAAGATATAGACCTCTGAGGCAAGGCACAATGATGTCAAGATGCAAAAGTCATTACTTGCCTCCCTTGCTCCCAATGGGTACCCATAAATCACATGGCAGAGATATCAACAAAGTATGAAAGGATTTCAACAGGTTTCAAAGCCACACATAAAGTCAACTGCATTTAGAGAACATGGAGTTGCCGTGCCCTCTAAGAAGCACCACAAAAAGCAAAGTTTTAATTACGAACAAAGCAGGACTTAACCACAGTACAAACACCAATTATTTGGCAGAAGAAGAAGCTGAAGACTTCCTTTTGAAATGGCAAGCACGTGTCCTCACTCACCATCCTGTGGATATACTTAGTATGTAAACCATGTTCATCCTTGTCCAGCTGGGATTCAACCCCTTCAACATCCTGTTTGTATTTTGGACTGATTGCTATTATTATCATTACTGTCTTCTGTCAGAAAGAGAAACACTTTTATGAAATCATAAATTGCAGTACAGTTGGGCAAAAACAGCTGGGAAATCTGCCAGCTGGGATTTTACGTGATCTGATGTTCCCTGGAAGCATAAGGCAAGCCAGCTCCTTTTGGCAGTAAAACGGTACAGTATACATTGGAATTCCTCATACCAGATTTCCTGGATCTCCCATGAAGCACAGTTTAATTTAACAGGGAGAGAAAATATTTTTCAGCATTGGCCATGCTGAATTATGAAACTCACCAACTCAACCTATTAGACATGATTATGCATAGTGTATCACACACACACACACACACACACACACACACACACACACACACACACACGAATGCATATTTATAATGTTGATCCTCACAGCTTGGAATAGCTTAGAAGCTGTGGAAGAAATTAAGCACCTTATTTTCAAGAGAAGCTACAAAATTTAAAACTTATTTTTAGGAGGTAGATTTAAAAACAAACAAGCCATATTCATAAAGATTCTCCTTCCATAAAGGAGAATTCATACACTGTACTAATTCACACTGTGGCTTTAAAAATGACTTTGTATCCTATCTGAAACCAGAGGGAGCACTAAAATTTATAGCAGGCCTAGTGGACAACCTTTTCTGCTTGGTAGAGTATGCTCTATTATATTATCATCTTCAGTTGGCTGAGGGGTAGAAGAGACAATAATGTAATAAGGGGATGAAGCCAAAATTATCAGTTTGTTCTTTGGGGAGTATATGTGTCACTTTTGTAGGTGTATGAAGCTTATTGGAAGTGTAGCACATGCTTCCTTTAGTTTGTCACTGAACACTGGCAGGATATTGATTTGGAGGATTTACCACTCACTTTGGCTTGCACATCGTTGGGGCGTAGATACAAAGCTTTGGAAACTGCCTTTTATCTACAGTTCATGATTTCCTTATTTAGTCTTACATGAATACTAAGCCAACATGCAAACCTATCTGTCCAGCATGCTGTTACTAGCAACCGATAGATTTCTTCTGGGCAGCATAGTCTCTTTTTTTTTTCCAAACAAGACCCATCTATCTCAAATTATTGAAGTGAGCAGAACCTAGGTTCACATAATGAATTAAGCAAAACCTTAATCTTATTTGGTAAACTAAACCCCAATTGCCTAGGTTTACATGGCATACCCATATGCACAACTACAGGTTAGTTCCAGGGGTGGGATTTAGCCTGGTCGGACTGGTTCAGGTGAACCATTAGGTCCGGCAAGGAGTTGGCCCCGCCTACCTGCCCCTGTGCTATTTTATCCTATATTCCCTTTCTTGAAGCCCAGCTGATAGGTGCAGACGCTCGGATTGCTGCTCGTCAGCTGTTTAGACTCACTGAGGCTGCAGTAAAAGGTAAGTTTTCTCGCTATTTTCAAGCGGAATACACGTGCGCTCACCGAACCAGTTGTTAGACTGGCTGAATCCCATCCCCGGTTAGTTCAATATGTAAATCAACTTCTCTTGGCAATTCACTGCTGCTCACATGTTTCTTTGAATCTAATCCAAAATATACAGCATAGCTAATTGATGTGCTTCATGTATGTTTTTGTTCATCTCTCTCTCTCTCTCTCTCTCTCTCCCTCCCCCTCCACACATCCACGTACACTCCTGTACATAACACAGACAAAATGGATAGCTCATTACTCAAAGAAAAATTCCTCAAAATGCTCAACAAAGGAATGTTACTGATAAAAAGAAAGCCAGGATTTCTTTTCTCAGTTGCTTCCATTTTAAATTTGAGGAAAAGTGGGGGGGGGGGGAGAAGGGCAGGAAAAACATTAATAATCAAGCCATACGTGGAAGAGAGAAAAGATTCTCATTTTTAATTCATTGTGTTTTAGGAAGCAACCTTAGGTATTCCATGCACCAAAAAATTTACATTTTATATTCACTTACATCACTTAGATAACGTTCCATCCACTTGATAATATCAATTCCTCGGACGGTGTCCTCAAATATGTCAATCTTAAAAAGTGAAAATATTAATATGACTTCTTTAGCTCTGACTGCTCTCTAGGAGGCTACTTTAATCTTAATTCAACATTGGCATCCTTTCCAAATAGTTTGATTTAAAAAGCTTTTAATAGAAATATACCTAGACCAACAATACTGTCCATTAAAAAAAATCACTACTATGTTTTAGTACAGCTTGGTAAACATTTTGCAGTTAATATCACAGTGGAAAAATTGGTTAAATAAATTTGATACACCCTGAAAAAAACACACTTTGTGTGATAAGGCCTTGCCCACTTTGCACCTGTGCCATCCCCATGGTGACCTCATCTGCCCCAAAGGTAACACTTGCCTGTCATAATCCTGGTTTACAAACCACACAGTGCTCAAATCCATATATTTTGCCAAAACTGTGAATGTCATGTTAAAATACTGCATACTGTTTCAACCCAACCAGGATATTTAGGAGTCCCAGCAAATGGCTCTCCTTTGGTCATGGACAGAAAAGGAAGCTCTTGTTAGAATAAGCCAAATTTCTTGCATCCATAGATTGCAAAATGCCAGGCCAACTTCCACCATTACACTTCATGAATGGCTATCTACATTTCAGAGTATGTTTCACTCAGTTTTGGAGGAAGATGAAATATACAATATTTAGGCGGGCAGGCACATTAAAAACAAACAATACCACTTTGAATTTAGAATTGCCTCTCTTCATATATTCACACTTTGCAGTGATTCAGGCTTCCAGAATATAGTACTTACCGCCGTCTGAAATCCATTTACAAATAAAAAGTTCACAAATTTCATGACCTCCACAGCTGCGTCCACGGAATAGGTTATAAAGACTTTACCTAGGAGAAGTATAATTATCAATAAATAAAACAGGTGTGCTTTGAAACAAAATCGTTCTGATTTCCAAAGAATTCACAAAGGCTGCCTACCATGAATAGCTGCAAGATGATATGCTGCAGAGGAGGTGTCAGATGTGGCCAAGAGGCTCTTTGCACAAGTACCGATACATCTAGTGCATAAATTTCATCCTTCCTGGACCAGGACATTCTCCAAACAGTCGCTAATGCCTTGGCCACCTCACAAGTGGACTATTGTAATGCATTCTACACAGGGTTGATCTTGAGGGTTACTTAGAAGGTGCAGCTGGCCTAGCATGCAGTGGTGTAGACAGCCATGGGCAGACTGCCTTATGCTGTTGTGACCCTACTGCTCCATGAGTTTTATGGGTTACCCATTGGCTTCTGGGTACAATTCATGGTGCTGGTTTACATCTCTCAGAACTGATGATGTTCAAGAAGTATTAAAACCTAGCTGTTCTGCCAAGGTTGGGGGAAAGTTGATGGTTGAGTCTATTGCATGAGGGAGGGGATTGTTTATATGTTTGTCTTCTTGCAGCTTATAATTTGCTTTTTGTACTGTTCTTGCTTTTTAACTGTAGGCTCCCAGAATCATCATAAATCAGGTGCCCCTAAACTGTATATATGGAAGTATAAATAAACAACTGCAAGGTGACACCCTTTAGTCCCAACAGGGATCTTTAGAATTTAGTCATTGGGCAAGTCTGTAAGAGCAGAATCCCCCAACCTATTTGGCTTTGCAGATAGGTGGGGGGTGGGGAGAGAATGATTCCACGTGAGTGGTGGGCAAACTGCTCACTGCTCACCCACCAATTCCACAGCCCTGTTCCAAATGGCTCAAGGCCTAGGGCTTAGGACCCCTGTGTAAGAATAAATACATCCCTTAAAATTCAGACCTCAAATTGTTTACAGCTGTAGAAGCAGGGTGTGATTCAACTGGTTCGGACCGGTTCGAATGAACCAGATGTTAATTTGACATCTGGTTCCCCAAACTGGTAAATCCCATCCCTGGCTGGCC
>JANHGC010008291.1:225527-247359 GCA_027560395.1 Boaedon fuliginosus
GTTCATCACTACTGTGGCATTGCCTTTGTCTGCTGGAAGAATGATTATGTTACTGTCTTTCCTCAAGCTGGTGAGTGATTTCTGCTCTTCTTTCTTTAAGTTTTTTCTGGGTGGAATGCTGGAGCAGAGGATGTTAGTGATTTCCAATCTAATTATCTTGGCCTCATCTGGGTTGATTTTGGCTAGGCTGGCTTCAACTTTAAACACGTTATACACGTTAACTTATACAACTTTATACACGTTAAAATAATTGAGGAGAATTCAGATCTTTAGATTTTCAAGACTAGGCTGCCAAAATTCTTTGCTGCTGTCTAGCGGTTGTCCAGATTTTGTGGACAGATCTCATAAAGTAGTAACTGCAAAGTGATTGTAAAATATATTACTGTATGACTGGGTTTCTTTATTTCAAATAAAATTGAGTTTTATGAATATCCTTATGATGTTCTCCTTGCATCTTATTTGGATGATGCCTGGCTTCTATAGGCAGTGGTGGAACAATTCTGAAGCTCTATTTGAAAGCCTTGTTCATAAATCTGGACATTTAAGGAATGCCTGCAACTAATAGGTTAATGATGACACCAAGGTATCTAGTATGAGTTCACAGGCTCAAAACTGAAACAAGCATAGTCAGAAAGAATGGTTCTTAACTTTGATTGTTAGACCTACCCCTGTCCCTCTGACTGATGATGACATCCTACCTCTCTAGGAAAAATCCGAAAGCTACATTCTCATGTACATCCTTGACTGCACCATTGGAAGTAAAACCAAAGGTGCTCCAGAGGAATAGGTGGTATAGTTTGCAAAGAAATCTGGTGAATAGATAGAAAGTTTGTTATCAGTTAATATATTTCTCAGGAAATAACCCCACAATGGAGTCCTCCATTGAACCTTTCCAAGACTGTCAACATATGCAAAACTGATCTCTGTTGTCCATGCTCTAATGAGAGTAAATTTGAAAGATAGGGATGGGGTGGAAGTGAGGGAGGGGGTTTCCCTTTCCATTCATTTTTGGTTCTAGGAGGCAGTGCTCATCTCTGTTTCTTAGTGGAGGGAGCCAGCTGAGACATTGATTGACTGAAGATATTTCCATGGTCATGTTGCCAGCATGAACCCTACATGCCAAGGAGCACGCTGTTACCTTCCAACCAATGTGGTACTTGTTTATCTAATCACTATTTATCTATTTATCTACTCACATTTGCATGCTTTCTAACTTCTAGATTGGCAGAAGCAGGGGCAAGTAATGGGAGCTCACTCCATCGCACAGTGCTCGGGTCTCAAACCCAGGGTGTCAGTTTTCCAGCTGACAGGTTCAGTGTCTTTAACTGCTGAGCCATCACGTCCCCTCTCACAAGTGATAGCAAGCCATAATATTTTATTTTGGCTTAGGATGCTATTTCCAGCCAATTACACGTGGTTCCTAAACTATCCTGGCAATACTAATCCATATAATGTTTGTGGAAAACAATTTCCATTCATCTTGCCTCCTGCCTGAAATAACCATTTTACTTATAAGGCTGAAAGAATAGTCTTTTCTATAGAAGTAGTACTTAGGAACTTTTAAAAGTACATACAGTATTTGGTCATTTCTTTATTGTTTCACTACAAATATAAATGACAACACCCACCCATCCTGGCCTCTTTTTATATGTTACTAGAAAAGCTAAATTATCCTTTCAAGGGATAAATCCCCCCTGGTTTGTTATACTACAAGATATAAACAAAAGAATAAACACAATCCGTTGATTTATAAGCAATTTCCAATTAATTCTCTCATAATGATAAAAACCTCTCTTGCTATTTATTAAAGTTTTCCCCACAGCAATACATATCTCTTTAATTAAGATCAGCGATGAACTAATGCTTTCCTTATTCCCTATTGCTTTCAATTAGTCATTCATTGATCATTATCTCGAAGACACATGACAATTTACAGAAGAAGAACAAACATTGGATAGATTTCTTAGAAATTATGCTTCAGGAGATATAATGGGGAAAGAGATAATAGGGAAGGTATTGCAAGGGGAAACTACTGGTTTCATACAGTACTAAGACAAAAGTACAGCAGCATTTAATATCACTTTAGATTTTACCCAATGAAACATGCCTTGATTTTATAAAAAAGCGAGCTTCTCTCAGCAGATCCCTTTTTTTGAATTGGGAGTTACTGGCATGAAGGATGGCAAAGAATAAAATGCTTTACATGGTAATAATGTTCTCTTCTGAAGCGCCAATCAACATTTTTCATGGGAATTAACCTAGAATTTCTTATGTTTGACTGCAGAAAAGTGATGTTCTTACAGAGTGTGTGTATGTACTGTAGTTTACTTATTTATTTATTTATTTGTTTCGATTTATACCCCACCTCATTTCCCGGGTTAGTTCCCTTTCATAATGAGGAAATGAATTTCAAAATATTTAAAATCTTTATTTATTTATTGAATTTATTTGCCACCTATCTCGTAATGAACTGACTCTGGGTGGCTTCCAGCATTAAAGTGTTAAAACCCTAACAAATAATGCATATATTATTTTCTGTTGGACAATTCAGACATATGAATTTCAGATGATAAATCTCTTTCCTTACTGCAGTTGAAACCAGTTAAAGCTGCATTCAACAACAGACAAAGGTCACAGAGTAAGCAGAATCACAGATACGATCCTTCCCTTTGCTCAGTTACACAGTGGCTATGTTGCCATGACTTACTGATGGCAAAAGAGCCAATCACGTTTTAATCTATTATGTGGTGCAAACCTACTCTGAATGGTTCAATCATTGTTCAGTGAATTGTACAAGTAATTGTGCTGAGTAAACTTGATTGAGTTAATCCTGAGTAAGCATACTAAAAGGACACAGATAAAAAGAAAAAAGACACTTGCATCATGGCATATTTCTTCCTTGGCTTCTGCAAGGTTCTTTTCATCTGTTTTGTAGGATGTTTTTTTTTTAAATGCTTAAAAAAATGGAAAAAAACCCCTGCTCTTCAGGTATTATACAGAATATCAATAACCTACTTGGCAGATTGGGAGAAGACTGATGTCTGGTTTGAGACCTCTTTGAGTAGAATATGATGGATAGCCTGGATCTTCAAGTTACAACCATTCATTTAGTGACCAGTTACAATAGCACCGAAGAGAGATTTATGACTGTTTTTCACATCTACAACCATTGCAGCATCCCCATAGACACATGATAAAAATTTAAGCATTTGGCAACTGATTCATATTAGTAGTCAAGTGTCGCAGGGTCATGTGGATTACCTTTTGTGACTGACAAACCAAGTCAATGGGGAAGCCAGATTCACTTAACAACCTTGTTACTAACTTGACTGCAGTGATTCACTTAACAACAGTGGCAAGAAAGGTCATAAAATGGGGCAAACCTCCATTTTAACAACTGTCTTTTTGGACTCAGTTGTGATTGTAAGTTGTGATTGTAAATTGAGGACGTGGATGTTGTAGATGACTCCTATTTTTTCTTTTGGAGCTGCTGAGTCTTTTGGTTTACTTAGGATGTTTTAGATGGCTTTTGTTTATAAGCTATGATGATGCCATTTGGTTGTAATAGTTTGTGGGTAATTTCTGACATATTTTTGAGGTATGGCAGTGCTATTCTTTATACAATTTGTCTTGCTTTTGCTATATTGGGTTGAATGGGCAGGCATTTTCTGCTGAAGTTATGTGGATATCCATTTTGTTGGAAGATGTTGTATAGATGCCCTGTTTCCCCCCCCCCCTGTTCTGGGTTGCTGTAGTGTGTATGTGCTCATCTAAATACGAGTTCTTATACAAGTGAAACAGGTCGTGTAAATCTGCTGGTAAATAAAATATATCTGTGATGAACGCTACATTCACTACAGGGCCAGTTCTTTTATTTCCATGTATAAATGCATAATCACTTATCTGATGATGTGAAATGTTCACATCATCATTTCATCCATTTGCTTTCTGAAACAATTCCACCTATAACTCCTTCTTTGCCCCATATGCCTCAGAATTTCCTCCCACCCATTTTATCATGTTTCCATCTTTCAAAAGACACTTTTTCAATTAAATATTTGTCATAGTAGCATTCACCAAACCACATTCTACTACTATCTTATGCACATCTCTCTAAAAGTCCAATTGAACTGAATGTGACTGGCTCCAGGAAAATATGTGCAAGATTTAAGCTACCTCTCCCTGCAGTGTGTGAGAGCAAAAGGAAAAAATAATAGGTCAAGAAGAAAAAATAATAAGAAAATAAAGCTCAAATTATTGTAAGCTATCTTGGGACTCTGTAAACTTTCCTGAGTAAAAAGGAAAAGAGTACACACCCTTGAAGTCATTCATGTCACACAATCCATCTACTCAACATCCACAGGCACAGAATAAATGTCTCTAGAAGTGGAATCTGAGCACAAAAACATATGGAAGCCTTTGCATGAGCTAAAACCATACAGCTTGGAGTTCTTTTGCACAGACACACAAAGCCCTTTCCCTGTAGACATTTATGGTGTAAACACAGACATCCAGAAGAATGGCTCGGTGACCCTTGGGATATTCCCTGCTCTGTCCTACACTCCCACCCCTGGATAATATAATTGCGTAAAAAATAGAGAGGGGAATACTAACAAATTATTCTAGGGACAGAGGAGAAATTGCTAAGTGGGAGAGAAACCCAATTATCTTAAGAACCAACATTTTGTCCTTAAAATCTCTACATTAAAAGGATTTACACTTTGCAGTATCTACTTCATTCTGTTTTTAGTCCTCTTAACAATGGGTGATTATGCTCCCTCCATTCATAAATATTCCCATAGCTTCCTTGCTTTCAGTATTGGTTTC
Organism: Boaedon fuliginosus; assembly: GCA_027560395.1. Classification (NCBI taxonomy): domain Eukaryota; kingdom Metazoa; phylum Chordata; class Lepidosauria; order Squamata; family Lamprophiidae; genus Boaedon; species Boaedon fuliginosus. The sequence goes on from JANHGC010008291.1 coordinate 230,355, forward strand.
TCTTCCCATGAAAGGTTGATACATATGAATACTACATTTTTGTCTGGTAGGATAGGAATCCTTCCATCTGGAAACACCTTTGTTGCCAACTCTTAAGGTGAGACTACAGAGTATGACAAGATGTGGTTTCAATATTGTCCATGAAATAAACTGAGCACCTGCATTATCAGATGGAGGCATCACAAGCACTTTCTTTGCACTGGGTTCCTCCTCAAGTGACAGTGTGGTTGTGCAAACAGAACCTTTGTTTGCATCACTGTTGCAGCAGGAAGAAGCCTGGAACTGACTTTCAGCAGTAGAAAGGCGGGTTCTGGCCAATGGAAAAAAAACCCCAATGACATCAATGCTGATAAGCATGAGGTTTAATTTGCTTCCTGTGCAGAACTGAAAGCTACCTTTGATGATGGCTTCTGATGATCTTGCAGTTATGATGTTTGCTTTAATTTTCCCAAGACACTGCGCTACAATTAATTTTGGGGCCTGAGATTTTTGAAGAAAAACCACCATCTCCCAGGTTGTCTTAAAACCAATCATGTCTTGCTAATGACTATTATTGAGTGTCTCCAAGCATGAGGATAATAGGGGAGTACTGGAGTCTTGAGATTTGCAAAGATGTTTTAAAATTCAAAACACTTTGAGCTTGGAACAGGCTAGTCTGTCAAATAGACTATTTCAGATTTGAAAGAATATTCAGAACTAAAAGGGAAATGGATTCAAATCTCTGCCACTGATCTGGTAACTATAGACTAGTGGGAAGCTGTGTCGTGGACTTCCAGGAAAAGCTTAATGGCAAGAATAAAAACCAGGGCCAGGGCTATTTAGAGAAAAAAGTTCTTGGTTGCTTGCTTCCTCTTCCATGACAGAAAGATCACTCAATCTCCCCTCTGGCATACCAAGAGACTAGCCAGTTGCTATGGGAACCAATACAGACATACTCTCCCTATCCTCACTTGGCCGCTCCCCAGAGTCACCAGTCTTGCCATGCAGTCAGTTGGAGATGGAGTGTCTTCTCTCCCTTCCTGTTGAATGATGACCTGAGCTGGAGAGTACAACGTGGTGGAAAGGACAGAATCTTCTTGGTCCTGGGCTCACTTCCTATTGATAGTTGGGTATATTACAGGTATGAGAATTGTGTGAGAATTTCAATGAAACTGCTGTAGAAGGGGTGGTCATTTGATGGTCATCACTCACGACCTCCCAGGGTAAGGATTCCAGTAAACCAAATATTCCAAACAATTCCTCCTGCCTACATTACCCAAAGTACATTCCACTTCATATTCTTCTTTGTTCACCAATATAGGAACGGGAAGGGGAGGAACCGCTTCTCCTTCAAAAGTAAGGAGCACGGGGCTTCTTATAAACCAGCAAGGCACAATGGAAGACCAGATGAATCTTAACAGGTGTAGACAATTGCAAACAAAAGGCCATGGGATTAATTTGGTAGGTAACTGGGAAGGAACCAATATATTTTTGAGTCCAACTTTTTAGATGAGCAGGCAGAAGGTAAAAATGTAATGGAAAGCCACATCAAATCCCCCAAAGCAATCTTGCCCGTATACATATGTGATCTGCTTGTATGTAGCCATTGCTAAATCTGGGCACTGAAAAGATTGGAGTACCCTGCTTCTCCTGTAGGCTCAAGGAATCTCAGATGCTGGCATTCTGAAAGGTAAGAAAGGTAGAAGTGGTGGTAGCAATTGACTGAAAGAAAAACGTGTCTTTAGAGAAAGGTATTAAGATGTGATGTACAAATTTCACCAGAAGCAACAGTTCAATCCAATTGTTTTGCTGACAATAGACCTAGCATTTCAAGTAACTGTTCTAGCAATTGGTTTTACCCTCTCTGTTAATAGACTTAGCATTTTAAGTAGCTGTTCTAACAATTGGTTTATCCTCTCTCTTTTCCCATTAAGAGGCCCATTAGAGATTGGATCACAAATGAATTTGAATGTCTAATTGCTGGAATCGGGCTTTCCAAAACCGAATGTACTGTAAATTGAGAGCTGTAATCTGGGATCACATAATTGACTAGGCCCCTGTACATAAAAATGTACAAAAATGCTGTGCAGTCTCCTAGGCTGATGGAAAGCTCTTGCAGGTAATAAAAATGGGCTATCTTAGTGAACAAATTGTCTACCACAAAAAAAATGGTAACTAGCATTTCCCCTTGATTGGGGAAATGAGGAGGGGTATAAATCTAAATAAACAAACAAACAAACAAACAAACAAACAAATAGTTAGCAGAAAAGAGCAGTAGTGGTGCAGTGGTTAGAATGCAGTATTGCAAGCTAATTCTGCCAACTGCCAGCAATTTGATTCTGATCAGCTCAAGGTTGACTCAGCCTTCCATACTTCTGAGGATGGTAAAATGAGGAGGACCCAGCTGATTCTGTAAACCAGTTAGAGAAGGCTGTAAAGCATTATACAAGTCTAAGTGCTACTGCTATTAAACAGTACATGAGAAAGATCAGAAATAAAACCCATTAGAACAAAATCCCACCCTCCTAATAGGTAAGGGAAGAGCTAAGGTAAACTGGCCAGAAATACTCTAACCTCAGCCACCAAATTTCTCTGACCACTTTATGGGCAAACATTTTAGCTATTCAATTCATAATTAAACCACACTGTGGCTTCTCTTCGTGTTTTCAATCATTTCACTCTGCATGATCAAATCATCTTAGCAGAACAACAGAATTAGAAGGGACTGTGGAAATGTTCTAGTCCAACCCTCTGCTCAAGTAGATAATCCTATATCATTGCCGCCTCGAGTTCCCCATCTGGGTGAAGAGAGGCGGGATATAAATCAAATCAAATAAATAAATAAAAATAAATTTCAGACAAATGGTTGTCCAATCTCTCCAGTGATGCAACATCTTCTTCCCAATCCACCAATTCTGTTCACTTGCACAATACAATCAATTTGAAGAGTTTGCCCACCATTCATTTCTAGAAACATAGATTTCTCTACCAATTGTGTGGACAGTTTATATTCTTGAACCAGGGACTCACATATGAAGCTGGCTATTGCACCTGGACCTAGAGCAGGGCTGTCAAACCCGCGTTGTCATGGCGTAGTCATGTGATGCTTTGTGACTTTTCCCCCCTTTGCTAAAGAGGGCATGGGTGTGACCAGTACGTGATGCATCCAGCCCATGGGCTGTGAATTTGACAGCCCTGGTCTAGAAGAACTGAGAATTGAATATGCACAACATATAAAGGGGATAATAAAATATACTTGCCTGTTGTCAGCTGCCAAAGCTGTCTTGAGATCAAACCTGCTGAGTTCTTGAGACAGAGCTCTGCAAACATTTCAAAAGCTAAGGCTCAGGCACTTGCTTGCTATGTGGTCTGCAGTTCCACAAGTACAGTTCACTTAGCAACTGAGGCCAATATCTTAATGGGGCAAACCTTAACTTAGTGACCTGGGGCTCCACTACAGAAATGCAAACCAAGATCTTTCCTCTTTCGCTTCTCTGTTATGGATAGAATCTTATTGCTCCTTTTGCATGGATTGTCCAGCACTCACCTCCAAGGCTATGGGGAGGAAGAGGTGAATAGAGTCCATTTCCCTTTTCCCTCCTGTGCCTTGTGATTTCCATTCACCCATGAATTAATACACAATTTTGGAACAAAATTATCTGGTATGCCTTGTTTCGCTAATTCATTCCTGAGTTCATCATAAGTTCTTCTTGGAAATGTTCAATCAGAGTAAGATCTCTCCACCACATATCCCTAACATGTCATTGCAAATCTGACACACTCTCTCAAACTCTGTGGTTGCCATGTTTCAGCTTGCAAATCTCTCCATTTCCTGTTACTATTCTGAATTATTAAATGCAGCTATATATTTTTGCATACAGTTCTCATCTTTATCCAGCAATGGATCCTTGCCTTCAACAAGGGACATAGCTCATTTGGCTGTGGACACTCTTGAGGGCACTCGGAAGAAAAGTTAGAATGATCTGTAAAAATTACGTTTGCTGACATTCCCTAAACAATTTACAATGAGTTGTGAAAATCTAGAAACTGGTTCTGGGTTCTTCCAACTTCTCCAGAAAACTCTTATGAGAGTGAAGAAATACCATGTGGGCTGTAGCTGTTGAGATGCTCCTGGCTGAGGCAAGCTGTGTCCCAAATGCAGAATGACTTGTTCCATGAGCCACCTGCTGTTGAAATTGTTACAATGCTTAGGCAGGTTCTACTGCAACCTTGAGTTCCTCAAGGATAAACTGCCACCTCTATAATCAAAGACAAGGGTTGATTTTTCTCTGAATAAAGGATAGGAGGCTTTCAAAACTGATAGTAGCTCTTTGATGTAGGTCAGGAAGCAGAGCAGACACCACGGAACTACTGGAACTCTTCTCTACTGCTGGTGGGTATAACAACAGACTCTTGGAAGCCTTACTAAGTTTCCTTCCGCATCCTCTTATTCTAAAAAGAATCAAGGTGGGATTATTTTGAATTTCTCATCCTTTCCTCCTTTCCAAGACTAAGCAGAGTTTACTATTTTTGCATCCCTTCAAGGTTAGCTCTGTAATTCCCCCACAGAATGCAGTTAAAAGTTTCTTCTTGGATTTTCTTAATCAAGGTTTTGGCATCAAAGTCTCAGCAGGACTGTTTTTCTTAGCAGGAGTTAACTTCTCCAGTTTACTTATCCTGGTGAATTTGTCTTGGGTTTCTACTGTGAAACGAGGGAGCTTGAGGCTCACAAATGTCCCCTCTAAGGAACAGCTTCCTGCTGGAGATTGGATTGGCTCCCACATTACTGACCTTTTTAAAGCTTCAAAAACTTGAATTGTTTCCCATTGCCTCAGGGAGATGACAAGATGCCTTTGGTTTATGATGCTATTGTTCTTTGATTTATTTCAATCTTATAGTAGGCATATTTTATTATACTACATTGTTTATTGCCCTATGGTCTGAGTGCAATGGCAGGTAAATATCAAATAAATAATAATAATTCCATTTGTTATAGTTTACATACCACAGTGATGATCTGATTTTTAATATCACTGATAAAATGCACAGTATGATCACGTTAGAAATTATGGCAGTTCACTGCTGTAGTTATATTCTGAAAATTAATTCACAATAAGAGTATCTCATTTTCTTTGAAACTGGTCGACAATGAATGAAAAATGCTACCTCTGTCACCATTAAAAATGGTTTAATAGACAAAATCTTTCAGGGAAAACAGCTAGAAACGGAATACTGATCTACGGTATGTCAAATAGCACAGCACTACATATATGTCGAGTACAAGTTTGGTATAGTGGTTAAAGCACCAGGAGGACTGTGAATTCTCTAATGCCCAAAATCAACTGGACACCTTGGTCATTCCTCTCAGCCCTAGGGAAAAGGCAAGGGCAAATTACTTCCAAAATTTTGCCAAGAAAACTGCAGGGACCTGTCCAGACAGTCATCAGGAGTCAAGACTGGCTCAAGAAGAACTAAGGCTAAGGCTAAGAATACTTTTTCATCAGGAATTGAAGTTCTAACATTTAATAAAAAGCTAACTTTTAGTAATCCCACCAAATGGACATACATGTCTTCAATTTCATCAAAAAGTGGACTGCATGTACATCAACATCAACAACAAAGAGTTGAGCAGGGCAAAACAAAATAAACGGACAATGCATTTTGACTGATTTGTCAACCTTCAGGTGTATTAAATCTCTTCTCTGAAGGCAGGGCTGTCAAACCCGGATGCATCATGTGCTGGCCATGCCCACACCCAGTTTAGCGAAGGGGAAAAAAGTCATGATACATCACGTGATGACGTTGTGACGATGTGTTTGCCACCCCTGCCTTAAGGCATCTCTAAGAACTAAGTGGGCAACTAGAATAGAAAATCTTTTTAATTCTTCCATTTTAAGAATCTGAGGATTTGTATCCTCCGACTATGAAACAATCAACTACTGGTTTCCTCTACTTAATGCAATATTTAGAAATTATAGCAATAAAGTAGCATATTTATCTAAAGTGGATACTCCTATTCTTCCACAAAGGCTACAATAGATATACATTTTTCTTGCACCAGTATCTTGTTGTCTTAGCAACAAGACAAAGGCATCTATGAAACTGTTTTTAAGTTCTTTGTCTACAATTGAGTATGCAAAGGCCAATTCTGAAGACAACAATTTAATAATACTCATTACTTGCAAATAAATAATGTGAGTTGTATGAACAAAAATCTGCTAGTTTCTTTTTTCTGTAAGAATAAAGCAGTGATATGTATATAATCTCTCTCTCACAGAAATTCTGAAAGAAAAAATACATCTTTCTTTTCTGCCAAAAAGGTAATAATGGAAGAATACATGAAAGCACTTGTTTTTTAAAATGAAGGCTGATTGATAGCAGTGTTGTCAAATGGAGACCTTTCTTTGCATTTTTGAAGATCCAGTGACCCCTAGTGATACTCTGAAAGGCCAACTGATGCTTGATATAATGCTTGAGAAGCACAAATTTGCATGATTGCTCATACGAGTACTTTATCTTACTTTATAATTGGTTTGCTTCAATTGTTTTTTGGGGGAATTTCCAGGTTAATTGTTGTGCAAAAATGCACTCTTACATAGAATTCTACACAATGCCCCCAGTCCATCTCATGACAACATACAGATTAATATTAAAGATGTAATTCTGGAATAATAACAGAGAAAACAATGGTCAAACATCCTCTAAAGTTGGAATCCAGGTAAGTTACACCACTGTCTAGGAATAACCATGCCCAAAAGCCAAATAATGAAAGAGGTGCCTCGTCTACCACAAAATCTACCACTGCCTGTAATTTAAACAAATCAACAAAAAACCAAATGTAAAATGGTCTTTTTAATTACTAAATTAAGACAGTTAAACATTTAAAAAACATAAACTTGCAAATAAAACAATAACAAAATGTAATTAAGATCATACGGTAGCATTATTTTTAAAAAAACTTAGAAGTAGGAAGGACTGGAGTTTTTGTTTCTTTTTGGTTAGAAAGAAAGAAGGAAAGAATTCAAGGTTGATAGAGATAACTAAAGAAGTAATATTTTTGTGCATCCCACTGCTCTCATTTCCCAGAAAAGAAGTGCATAGTAATTCTACTGAAACACTTGCAGACATATTGAAAATAATTTCATTAGCAGTACAGGACATTTAAACAGCTGTATAATGATGGAAAATGGTACACAGAAAAGATATTCTAGCTGAGCTTGATGAATGAAAAAGCATCTCGATATGACTAAAAGGCTATGAGGTTGAGTCTATTGCATGGGGTTACAATGTTTATTATTTTTTTAAAAAAATCAGAAAATTCAGTTTACATATTTTGATACACAAAAGCACTTGCAGTTTCAATCTTCCGGTCCAGGCAGGGGTACTTTTCATTAATTAAGTCGGCTTTAATTCTGATCCCAAAATCAAATGACACACTTGGCAAATATTGTTGAAATGTTGTACATGAGTTTTGAAAGATCAAAACTTACAACAACCTACGGGTATATAGTAAAACCAAAAAGTGCAATCCAATTTAAAAAGTCATGCTGGGCAAAAGCGAAATATTCAGTCACTGGTTTTAGAACCATCACCAGTGTTCAATGTCCCCAGGGAAATCTTTCTGGGTGCTTCAGCATTATGGAATCCGTTTCTGAAATGAATTTCCTTTAGCTATAGCACCTGTGGACTATATATACAGGTATGTATATATTTTACATATTTCTATATATAAAAGAAACAAAACAAAACCTCCAAACACTGGTCCTGATTTTATTTTGTTAGAATATGAAAAAATGTAGACAAAAAGAGGCCACTTCTGGAAAATAATACTTTCATTGAATCAGGAGAAAACTAGTTAAAATCACATAATTCTGCATTTTTTTAAAAAAAGGAAAGCACTAGGATAAATTATTGGCACTGAATTACTATTTACAGTGAACAAAGATTTTGCAGTTTACATAACATTAAAACAATGCAGTTTCAAAGTCTTTCATTAAGAAAAAAACCCCCACGTGTTCCCTTTCTGTTCGGAGAAGATATTCAAATTTTTAGGACACATAGTTTTAGAAGTTCTCATCTTCTGGCTTCAGTATATTTGGTGCTCTAAGAAACAGCCTTGAACCATTCAACCTATGTCAATTGTAAATGGAACACCTGCGCAGCCCACCCAAATTACAGGTTATCACCTGGCTGGTATTGGGGTTCAGTTGCTGTAAAGTAGTCTTCCAGGAAACCCTGTAAGTATTCAAAAGTTGGGCGCTCTTCTGGGTCTTTTTTCCAGCAATGGATCATGAGCTCATGTAGAGAGATTGGACAATCTTGAGGACATGGCATTCTGTATCCTCTTTCTACCTGTTCTAGGACTTCACGATTATTCATACCTAGGAAATATAAACAATGTTGAAGAGATGTAAAACAAATAATCTGAGTAGGGTTGCAATGTAATTTTTATCTGAATGTGGGTTATTTATTTGGAAAATAGATGTGCCCCCCCAATGTTTATTATGAATGTCTTATTGGACAGGCACACCTAACAATCACTGCTATGTCATGTGTGCTCTACGTAATTGATTTTAAATGATCAATGTTTCCTGACTGAATCCTGAAATAGTCAAAGGTAGCGTTTTTCATGGAAAATATAATTTGGATCATGCACTTCTTTGGATTTATCAATTAAAGTGCTTGATTTCACTTTGGTTCACTTTTCTTTTAATTTGTTATTTTTCTCTTACCTGGATATGGTACTCTCCCTTTTGTTACTAATTCTGTTAGTAATATCCCAAAGGACCAAACATCAGATTTTATTGTAAATCTTCCATATAATGCAGCTTCTGGAGCAGTCCACTTGATAGGAAATTTTGCACCTGAGAGAACACAGAAATTATCAGTAAGCCTTTCACTGTAAAATAATGGCTAATAAACCAATATAAGTCATAAAAATGAAAAATGAAAAATAAAATAAAAAAGTTATTCACTACATTCTTCTTGTGAAAAATGTCTTATATTTTAATAAATGATCCAATTTGTAACGTAATTCAAATCTTTTTATCTGACCTTGAAGTCTGAATTTTTGGAGCACAATGCTAACCTTTCAGTTTCTATATTTCTCAAGCCATGATTGTATTTTCAAATAAATGAAGGGCAGCACTTTCAAATAGTGTATTTGTATTCATGGAAACCATATTCATGTTCTAAGACCTAAATGCTCAATTACTTAAGCATTCTAATTGTTTTCCTGATAATATTAAGTCTACAGCCTCATTACATTCCAACTGTGATTTGGTTAGAATTTAAAGTGTTTTGATGTAGCTCTAAATCTTTATTATGGCTGGTTGCACAGTCAGACAGATGTTTAGATTGGATTTGGCCTTTTTACTGCCTATCCTTGGGATATGCAGATACTATTGTTTAATGGTGTTAAAGGTATCACTGCAGGATGTAAGCTGTTCCAAATAAAGCTGCCTTTTGCAGTTGACTGGTAGTGATTATGTCAATGCCAATGGTGTTCAATGGTACCCCAGAAGTTAGGGGACTGCACCCTTTTGCCACAATCGCTCTACTTTATTTGCAGGATCTTTGTATTTTGATGTCTTCTCCAATTCTTTCTCTTCTATTCTGCTCTCTTCAAGTACTGCAATGCCCACTATCCAGACGTTTGGCTTTATTATATTTGTTAAGTCCAGATAATATTTCTTGCAGATATTCCAGTGTGCCATTGTTGCTGTATGCAGTTGTTTGCAGTCAGTCTACGTGATCTTCTTGCATCAGCTACTTATGTGGGTATTATTATTATTATTATTTTGATGAATTGTGGTCAGCAAAGTAATAAGTATCACTTTGTTTTAAAGGAGTCAACCCAGTTTGACCTGGGTTTCTGCTCTGTTAGAGAATTTAGCTTTGTGTCAAATATAAACGATGATTGAAAGAGGAAAGGAAAATGTTGATACATCTAGGAGCAGGAAACTAATTAATTTTGATAAAAAACAACACTATTAACTGCTGGAACACTTGAGTAAAATGCTCACTTAAAATTCAGGAGATACTAGTGACTGATAGGTTTCAATATAATAAACTAATCACATATCAAAGATACATCTTTATTGGCTTAACTGATCTGCAGTTCTAATATCTGGGAAAACATATCATTATCAAGAGTAAAATGTATCTAAATTATATCTAGAACCATAAGGCATTTAGAAAGAGCATGATACAGTTAGCAATTTAAAAAAATAAGTTTTATTAGATCTTTCAGAACTTGATCAACATTTTTTTCGAAGACTGAATACAAAGATTCATACAATTCCTAGGTAAAATGATCTGTAAAGCTGTTTGAATTTGTATTGTTTCAAATTTGAAACAATTTGACAAAGCAAATTTCTTTTCAAATTAAAAATGGTTTATCTTGGATGTGAAACAAGTGTCCAATCATGACAACCACAAAATGCGTGCTTTATAGCCTTTAACACACTTTGGGCAAAATGTTGCACCACCACTACACCATCACCGTTACATGATCATGATCTGGTTGCTTGGCTGGGTAGAGTTTTCATTTATGACTGGTTGCCCACCACATATGATTGCCATCTGCAATCTTTTCTGCCAGCCTCCCTGAGAAAGTCAACAGAGAGAAGTAACAGTCTTCCATTGAGTTGTTGAAATGAAGCTCAGAATTGAAGATCCTAGTTTTGTTCTTGCAGTGCTTCAAAAGAATTCCCTTCCACACATGTAGGGAGTTGAACTTAATAAGCAGCTCTCTGCTTAATGACCTAGACACCTGCTTAACAGCTACAACCAGTAGTGCCAGGTTGGTGGTCTTGCGTGAACCAGTCATGTGGGCATCTTGCTTAATGGCCATTTTGCTCAATGGCTCAATGGTTCTAATTGTGGTTGTAAGTCGAGGTTTACCTGTACTTGGAACATTTTGGAAGCTTGAAGCAAAGTTCTCTTGATCATAAACTTTTCTAAAATGCTTTAAAGATTTCAAAACTGCTTGAAACCTATTTTATGTACAAAGTGGTTTATTTGTCAAAACAGCCATTTTGAATTCAAAATGCTTTGTACGTTCTTATTAGGGAGGCTTCTTTGAATTATCTACCCCCTGGCTTTAACCAAAATTACTAAAAAAACCCATATCTATCCTACAGCTATATTAGCAAAACAAAAACAAAAACAAAAACACCAAGTAATACATATAGAGATTATCCAAATAAGCATTTGGGAATTTTTTTTTCCATTTATACCAACTCTTCCTGTTTTATGAAACAGTATTTACCAATTTGCCATTTTATACGCAGGACAAAAAAACATAAGTATTTCCTCCTTTATGTTTGTCATTATCAAAGTTACTATAACTGTGTTATAACTATAACAGTGTTAGGAGAAACCTGTTTGTAATATTCCCCCAAAATGACAATTTATACATAGCTTAAATTAACACAAAGATATTCCAAGCACCTAAGACACAACAGATCCTTAGAATATATCTAATGTTCCCACTATTTTAGCTAACTCCAACTATTTCTGCACTCACTGAAAATTCCATTAACCATTTTGTATTATACAAACACATAGCATTTCAATACTTTAACATCTTCAGTCCCATCTATATAACCTTTTAGCCTTTCTAGGAAACATCTGGAAATATTTTAACATGACTTGATCACTTATTTATGGTTATCAAATCTGGGATGACGCAGGGGTACTGGAGATAGAATTCACAAATTACTTTTTATTGGTCAATGTACATCCATCTCTTGCTTATGATTTATGGAAAATAATGTTGATCATCTTATTGGCTCTCACCTATAGTCAGCATAGCTGTTAGAAATCAATACAAAAAGAATCAAGCTAAACTCAGAATTCTATGTCCTGCAAATTAACTGGGGATGGGTATCTTAACACCATCTGCTTCCTTTAGTAATGTCTTCAGGGATTCAAGAAAGCTTTTGATGGATGGAAGAGGCAGGAAGTCATCCCAATTAATGTCAAGTACACAATACTGGTAAGAAAAAGAACAGTCTGCTTTTGAAATTCAGCCTTCAATTCTTCATAGTGGTGAGTACTTCCTGTCTCTAGAAGCTACTGCTTCTAGATTTTTCCAGCAAGACTTCAGTTCCTGCGTGTCAAAACCCTACAGGAGCACTAGCTAGTTAGATAAACAATCAGGCCTCTAGCTGTACCCCAGTGGAAAATCTATATGTGACAGGATCATTGGGGGCTGGGAGGGGAAAAGGACAGGGGAGAATGCATGCCAGAACCTCTAGAATTAAGATACCAGGAGTAGCAGAAAAGCATTTATCCCAAAGGTGCTTTTTCAAGAGGCAACTGGACTTTCTGGTTTTCCTTTGAAGACATTTCGCTTCTCATCCAAGAAGCTTCTTCAGCACCTTTGGGACAACCATGACCTGGATGACTGAGAATTTTCATTGACAGAAAAGCATTTGATTGCTATAATTTAAAGATAAGAATAAAGATAAAAAATAAAAGTATTCCGGCTGAACTATTCAAAATCTTAAAAGACGATACAGTAAAAATGCTACACTCAATATGCTAGCAAATTTGGAAAACTCAGCAGTGGCCACAAGATTGGAAAAAGTCAATTTACATTCCAATTCCAAAGAAGAGCAATGCCAAAAAATGTTCAAACTACTGCAACATCCATTCATATTCATTTCACATGCTAGCAAAGTTATGCTCAAAATCCTACACGCTAGGCTCCAGCAGTATGTGGACTGAGAACTTCCAGAAGTACAGGCAGGATTTCAAAGAGGCAGAGGAACTAGAGATCAAATTGCCAACATACGCTGGATCATGGAGAAAGCTAGGGAGTTCCAGAAAAACATCTACTTCTGCTTCATTGACTATGCTAAAGCCTTTGATTGTGTGGAGCACAACAAATTGTGGCAAGTTCTTAAAGAGATGGGAGTACCAGACCATCTTATTTGTCTCTTGAGAAACCTATATGAGGGTCAAGAAGCAACAGTGAGAACTGGACATGGAATCACTGATTGGTTCAAAATTGAGAAAGGACTTCAGCAAGGCTGTATACTGACGCTTTGCCTGTTTAACTCATATGCATCATGAGAAAGGCAGGAATCACAAATTGGAATCAAGATTGCAGGGAGAAATATCGACAACCTCAGATATGCAGATGATGCCACTCTAATGGCAGAAAGTGAAGACGGACTAAAGAGCCTCTTGATGTGGATGAAGGAGGAGAGTGCAAAAGTTGGTTTGAAACTCAACATTAATTAAAGTAAGATCATGGCACCTGGCCCTCTCAATTCCTGGCAAATAGATGTGGAAGAAATAGAGATAGTGACAATTTTTATTTTCCTGGCCTCCAAGATTACTGCAGATGGGGACTGCAGCCAAGAAATTAAAAGAGGAAAGCTATGGCAAATCTAGACAGCATGCTACAAAGCAGAGTCATCACCCTGCCAACAAAAGTGTGTATGGTCAAGGCTATGGTTTTCCCAGTTGCATCAAAGAATTGAGGCTTTTGAACTATGGTGCTGGACAATACACTTGCAAGTCCCTTGGACTGCAAGGTGACCAAACCAGTCAGTCCTAGAGTATATGAACCCTGACTGCTCTTTAGAAGGCCAGATCCTGAAGATGGAAATCAAATACTTTGGCCACCTCATGAGAAGGAAGGACTCACTGGAGAATAGCCTAATGCTGGGAGCGATTGAGGGCAAAAGAAGAAGGGGATGACAGAGAATGAGATGACTAGATGGAATCACTGAAGAAGTTGGTGCAAATTTAAATTGACTCCGGGGGATGGTAAAGGACAGGAAGACCTGGAGGAATGTTGTCCTTGGGGTCTTGATGGGTCGGACATGACTTCACAACTAACAACAACAAGAGAAGGTAGTTGTGTGTGTATGTTTCCGTGTGAGATAACATATTCACATGAATATAAAATGAAAACAAATGAAGAACAAAATTGTTTTTGCTTAATTGCATGCAATCATGCGGATTTTTAAAGGTATGAAACTATTTGTAAAGCTTGGATTCAAAGAGAAGTCATGATGATCAAGAGAGACAGAGAGAAAAAAATCAGATATGGTTGAAGTTATTGTGTGCAATTTTATTTTCAGATTGGACTGAAAGCTATTTAGCTAGCAACCAATATTACTTCTACAATAATAAAGTTTCATTTTCATATCCCTCCATTCCCCAACAGCTGAAACCAGGACTAGAGTAGGAAGCACCAAGATTCCAGCAAAGAAGCTTCTTCCCAATCTCTTCAGAAACAGGCAAAGCAAAGATCTCCTGGCATCCTTGTCAATTTTGCTGCTTTAGCCAAAAACAAAACAAAAAAACAAAAAACAAAACCAAAACACCCAAAGGGATTGCAACATTCACTCAGCTCTTTGTCTTTTTGTTTTGTTTGTTGCCATATAACCATTATGTAATCAAATGGACACTATAATGAATTTATAAGAAGCCATGATGATTTTCAAATTATATCATCATGCAAATGATAAAATTAAGTCCTTATGTCTAATTGTGAGTTGTACCACTTGTGCAGTGATATCATAATGCCGGTGTTGTCATTCTTCTTGTTACTGTCCCCTCAGTGTTTACCTGGGAACACAGACACTGGCATTTGTAAACCAGAGCTTCTAATTTAATATGTTATGTTAACAGTGTCCATTGTGATTTGTTCACTGCAACATAGACAAACAAAGCATGCTTTTTACAATGGATTAACCATGTCAGTTCCTTCCATCTTTCCTAATAAAACATGTTTAACATTATATTTGTATCTTTTGGGGATACATCTCAGTTATCAGTAATCTACTTAACAAGAATTAGAACTTCTTTTCATAAATAGCTGATTAGATTGTAACATTATGGCCTTTGGTGTACCTGTTAGATTGTAGGACTGTGGTTCATATGATGGTATCTTCCATCATATGAACCACAGTGTAAGGCAAGAGTCTTACACATACAGTATAAAATTAGAATGTCAAAAAAGAGAGATTATGCTATATGCTTTCTTTCCTGGCTTCTCCCTGTTCTCTATCTAAAAGAATTTTTACTTTTGGTATAGAGCATAACTCATAATCTCTAAAAGTAAAATCCAGATGTAGATTCCTGCCTCATCAGCTTTAGCGTCATCATTAAGGAGTCCCAGCATTGGTTATTTGGGTGGTTGCAAGGAGCAGGATATCATAGTTTCAGGGAATGTTAAACTTCATAGGGTTTCCCCCCACAAAATGCTTTCAGTACTGCTGACCACAAGGTGGCATTGACCCATCTTCACAGCCCACAGCAAAGTAAAAGCAAATACTTATACAACCAGCTCTTCAATTTTGTGAATAGCACCAAATATTTCAACAATGCTAAATTTTTGCCTACTGGGATAAGAGATCTGGTTGTTCCTTATAAACCAAATTAATTGAGAACCTTCATAATATTTCTTTTAGAAATACAGTAGGGAATGAACATCTTCCTTGGATAAGGTAAAGGTAAAGGTTCCCGTCACACATATGTACTAGTCGGTTCCCAACTCTAGGGGGCGGTGCTCATCTCCGTTTCAAAGCTGAGGATCCAGCGCTGTCCAAAGATTTCTGCGTGGTCATGTGACCGGCATGACTAAACCCCGAAGGAACATGTAATGCTGTTACCTTCCCATCAAAGGTGGTCCCTATTTTTCTACTTGAATTTTTACATGCTTTCGAACTGCTAGGTTTGCAGAAGCTGGGACAGGAGTTCACTCTGTTATGTGGCACTAGGGATTCAAACCACCAATCTGTTGACCTTTCTGATCTACAAGCTCAGAGTCTTACCCACTGAGCCACCGCATCCCTGCTTGCTGTGGATATGTAGCCCAAATTCCTCCCTACCATCTCACTTTTTTGCAGGTAAGTCTCCACCTGCCTATCTGATGACAACACATAACTAATTGGGTTGTTCTTGGAAAAAAACCTGAGGAAAATCAAATGTTGCTAGTATTTAGATAGGAACCATCATGAACACCTGGGTAGTAGGAAAAAAGAAACACTGTAGGTGAAGGCAGGTTAAACTATTTTCAAACTGTTTGCAAACCTGCTCTCCCTCCCCCCACCCACATATCCATATCACTGCAAAGATCAGGACTTGATTTCAACTTGAGACTCTTTTAAGACCCAGTTCATAAGCAGAAATCTTATGCATAGCATTAAACTTTGATTATACAGAGTTATATACATAAGTCTTTCCACCAAATTAATAAGACCCATTTCATAAACAGAGAGCAAACGTATCATAGGTTTAAGCCTGGGTGACACTGTCAATACTGGGTGACACTCTTCCCATTGTAAAAAAATAATTTCCTTGCTGCATCCCTTGCCATACAAATTTTTCATATAGTAATATATTTTCAGTTTTTGGTATGTGATTCAAAATTACATTCACATTACAGACCACATTAGCGATCTCAAAACTCTAATGGATCAAGCTAAACAAGATAATAATGAAGAAATCCATATCATATGAATGCTTCCTCCATCATTTTGTGCTTCCTAAGTAATGAAATTGACAGGAAAGCCTTTTTCAAGGTTCTTGATGATGTACAATAAAACCGAAATAAAACCTTTGTTAAATGAAATTTAACAAAATTAATTTTCCCTTAAGATACCAAAACATTAGGTGGAGGAGGGGAATCACAGATCAAGCTAAATTAATGAGACTTCAGAAGCAGAAGCCACAATTTATACAATCTGGTTAGATTTAATGATTTACCTTACTATTAAAAAATTAAAATTTGGAGTATTCTTTTATATACGATAAATTTGCAGATGTATAATAGCCGTTTCTTTATTCACATTACAGTAGATCTTTTTGTATGGTCTATATATTTCTTCTTTATTTATCTGTATCTTGGATTTATGTTAATGTGGTTTTCCTAAATTGTTTGAATGCAAAGATCTTGGGGGGTGGGATCTGAATTTCACCTTAACATTCCAAGAAACATACTTTACATTCTTGCAAAACCCTTTTCTCACCATTCTTTTTTTTAATGGTTTTTTTTGGG
>JANHGC010008291.1:247459-260777 GCA_027560395.1 Boaedon fuliginosus
GAGAAGTGGAAAAAATAGTGTATATCCTGACATAAGGAGACAGTATTTTCAAGTTTGTTCTGTAGACTCCGTATTAAGCTATATATTGCAAATGCAGTAGAACTAAGGAAATGAACATGCAGATTTCATTATCAGGAGCCAAATATATTGCCAAGTTATGGAAGGATGTATATTATATACATACAACTGGCTATTTCAGTCCTGGATTCGGTTAATATATGGAGATACTACTCCTACACTGCCTAATGCTTCTCTTGCCACAGCATAAGAATATTTTTGACACTCAACCTGCTGTTTTAAGAATATCTGCTCTATTTCTGATATTTCAAACTATTGCAGGGTCTAATATGCATAGATTCACTGAAATGGGTGAACATTTGGAGAAGAAAGACTAGGTTTTCTTCATTTACTGGAAGCTACAGGGTGGAAGTCAGCTAGAGCAAACCACAGAGGCTAAAAACCAATGCAAGCATAGGAAATCCCTTGAAGAGAGTATTAGATGCAAATAGTTGGCATATCTATTTCCAATATTTCATTCTGATCACTCATTTTATAGTGTGGTTTACATGAAAAGTTGGTGTTTACATACAAAGTTGGCAGCAAACAAACCATCATCTATAAATCCCAATTCTTGAAGATTATTGAATTGAAATCTAAAATATATAGACAAATAGAAAGGTTTTCATCTGATACCAAAAAGAATTCAGGCTTCGCATCAAGGAAATGCATTGTATAATCTGGACTTCACAATCAATGAAGCTTTTCTTTCTTGTCTGGTCAATCCAAATAAAAATTTTCAGCTAAGATTATGACAGTTATCACATTTGGTGCAGTTTTATAGATTTAAGTTAGTGATTTTAATTGTGTCTGGGTTAAACTTGGACCCAACACAGCTGCTTCATGTTGTTAGCAGTCTAGCATTTGTATTTTGTTGGCAGTTCAGCTACTGCCATCAAGGTACGCTATTTTGAAAATATGAATGGCACATTATATACCGGTATTCTAATAAAATATTAAGGTAGCCTGAGGTTACCTCTTTCTTGTTTCATTGTTGTACCCTTTCCCTATGTCCCAGAAGAGGCATGATGTTTGCTGGAGATTCTATAGGCTGATTTATCCATCTCTTCTACTGTACTGTGACTAAACAAAGGGTTCTTAGCCTTCGTAGTCTTTTTTGTAACAAGAGCCAAGCATTATTTTTTTTCCAAATTGCATTATGGCATGACTGACTCTCGAAGACAGAATCACTTCTATCACATCTAGCCTGAGATTAATGAATGCCATAACATACATCTCAGATATTGTGGCATGTTTCTGAGCATGGTCAAATCGTCTTGGGTGGAGTATGAACTTTTAATACTATTATCCTAAAATGTTTTGATTCATTACTGTGGCCTGAATGCTTCAATGGGAACAAAACAATCTCTCAGTCAAGTCAATTTCTCTGCCTCTTTGTTTTTTTCATGTGATATGAAGAAGTTTAAGAGGACAGGGAAAAGGAAAGCTGGTGGTGATTTACCAAGGTGGCTTGTGAAAGGAAGTAGAAAACAATCAATGGTTGACACTAAGAATTTATTGTCTGAAGAAGAAACCCTACTTCTTTTGTAAAAACAGCTGGAATGGCATAATGCAAATACAGTTAGCAAAACACCATTGGCTCTGGCCAGTGTATTAGCTGATGATATAATTGCCCAAATACCCTCAACAGGCCCATCATTAATTTTAAGGACTGTCTCACGGTTCTCTGACAATTATAGATTGCTTGATAAAACTTCCAGGCAAAATTCCAGATTGTCATTCTGGATTCTGATATCCTCTAGAAATACTGCTAGGAAATTACAGGTGTTGCTACCTTAACAAGTGGATGGTACCAGATTGATAACAGTTGATCCAGGATGATACCCCTGGAGAAGCATATACTTTTTAAGTAGAAATTTGTCCTACTAGTGACAAAACTATGCCATGGATACTGAAATATTATAGCAATAGAAAAAAATAAGACAAAAAAAGAAACAAAAATATTAGAAATGGAAAGGCGCAAGTGGACAGAATACACTGAAACAAAATAGCTTTCTTTAATGCAATAGGGAACAAGGAGACAACATCTAAAGCTTCATGCAGTATTAATGTATTAAACAACAGATGAAACATAAATGTATAAATACACTCTAGTTAGCATGCATCCTTGGGTGACCAAAAGAGAAGAATTTTTAAAAGTGAATGAATATAGGAGATTGAATTTTCCATAATGTTACTAAAAAGACAAAATAGTTCAAAAACATTGCTAAACTGATTAACTTCTAAAACAATTTAGAAAACAATTTAAATATTGAACATTCTTTCAAAGTCATCTTAGAATAAGTAAATATATTTTTAAGTGTCTGGTATGTTAAGAACTTTTCACAGAATATTGTATGCATGCACATAGTAGCACATAACCATTCTAAGACACGAGAAGGCTATTTTTAAAAAACGAATTATCCTAGAGACATGCATTTTTACTTATTTTATAACAGTAAATAAGAGAAGATAGTAATTAGCCAATTAATACCACCTACATACAATGAAATGAGGAGGACAATATTTCCCCTTCCTAACATGCTATGTGTTCTCAGAAGGGTTTAGGAAACTTTTAACTGGGAGAGGACAATTAGAGACTTTCAGGGGAGGAGCATTATTGTTAAATGAAAAGAAGCCTACGTGCAAGAAACTGGATATCCCCCAGTGCTAAAATGAAAACTATGGATTACTGCTCAAGATACAGGAAGTATAATTTCCCCCCACCTCCTATCAAAATTACCATTAATTCTAATGTTCCGAAAAAAATAAGAGCATCTTTAAGGACCTTAGAAAATATATTACTTTAAAATATTAAACACATTTGATTATTATGATTCACAACTGTCTAAAAGAATTAAGACTAGTTTTATAATTTTTTTACATGTAACACCTATTACGGTAGTATCAATATTTGTTAATTAGATGAAGAAAAAATTAAATTTCTAGGAATGTGGCTTTTTTTTATGTAAAAACAATTCTGACAGGCAGTCAGCTCTGTAATTTTAATGTATCATATACAATGTTTAGAGCCAGTTTGGTATAGTGGTTAAAGTAGCAATCTAAAACCAGGAAACTGGGGACATTGGTCAATCACTTTCTCTTAGCTTAAGGAAGAAGGCTTGACTTCCAAAATATGACTTCCAAAATACCTTGCCAAGAAAACTGCAAAGAGTAGTTTGGCTGTTGTCATGAGACAACAATTACTCAAACGCATGCACGCGCACACACAAACACACTCACACACACACACACAAACAACAAAACCATCCTTGCATAAATATAGGACTAAGTGTGGTTGGATCTTAGCCATATCAAGCAATGAGCATGAATTAAAGGCTTTCTATTTCAGCACTGTTTGCAGCATTAGCTGTCAAATAGAGGAAAAAGGAGAATATAATATTTGTGGAATGCTTGTACAAGATGTACTCAATCAGAATATACAAGCATAATGAGGTGATGATGAGGGTCACTGGAAGGAAGGAAGAATGTTCTGTCATTTACTTAAGGTGGCATGAGCTGACAAGAACAATTTCTTATATATGATCCTGATTTGTTTACTGTCAGCTTCAATCCCAACATTACAGAGAATGAGGGAACAGCCTTTATCTGTATAATTTGTCAACAGAAATATGCAAACAACTACATGAGATTCAAGAACTAAGGAAGTGATTAGTCGGTATTCTGATGATAGGTCTCTCTTTTTAAGTGCTCCGAGTTATAGCAAAAAGGCCTACAATTTCGAGCATCTTTAAAATCAACATAACCATAAATTAAGATGACTCTGGTTAGAGTTAAACCTATGGATAAAATGTATGTATCCTTTAAAACATTAGAAAACATAAGAAAAAGGATTTCTCTTTCCTAAGAAAGACTAAAATTGTGTGTCAGAATTTTGGGATGGAGGGGAGACAAATTTATTTTATAGGAAATAGAAGGGAAGCCAGAGAGATATTTAAAATATCAATAAAAAGGACTCATTCACCATTTTTAGTTTCATGACTATGGCTCCAAGCTACCAGACTTCTAAAATTTAGTTTAAGACATTAACATGAAAGCAATGGTGAATTTTGGGAAATCCAATATTAAGATGTGACTGTAGGAAACCAATTTATGCATTATATTAATAGCTTACCCCAAATGTCCTTTTCAGATAAAGTGGTAGTACTGAAAACCCATGCAGGTAAAGTGGTAATACTAAAATCCCATGCAGGTATCCAAACATTGCTAATTAAACTTAGGGAGTACAGAAATGCTCTGAGATTTTCTTATATTCTTAAAAAAGCAAAGACCAAAAGGAAAAAGAAGACTCTAATTTTGTTAAAAATTTCTATTTAACAAAAGATAATAGACAGGCATTATATCAGTAGTATTTTTAAGGAAGCTGAATTTATTTAATGACTGAATATTCAAGGTTACCTGAATAGTGCTGAACAAGTTGTTGAAGAGTTTCAAACTGTGCCCTGGTTGTAATGTAATATCCTCCACTGTCAAGCTTGCGGATTTTATAATGTTTGACATGATCACCTTTCATATCATCCCAATCACGAATGGACAATGAATAGGCACCTATAACAAGAAAAGTTAACAGCTACAGTACATGTAAATAAATAAATAAATAGAATATTCTATCCAAAAATAATTTAAATTATTTTGCTAGCATGTTAGTATATAAATGGAGTATCCAGCATATTTTTTTAAATTAAGGAAGCAGGAAAGGACAGCTTTTTAAAGGCACAGCATTAACAGTAATTCTGAACTGCAGAACAATTTAGAGGTTCTTTTACAATTCTTCCTTCTTCATCATATTCAGAATTAGATCTCTTTACTATTGTTTGCCACTTTTGATTTTTAAAGGACAATTTAAAAAGTAAGCCTTCTGAAAAGTAACTCATACGTTAGATGCTATTTTTCTTTACTTAAGACACAATCACAACCAGCACATATTTTATAAACTGAATGTGATGTTTAATAAGTTCTGCTGAATTTCAATTTAAATTACTAAACTGAATGTGATGTGATGTTCATCTAGTAAGTTCTGCTGAATTTCATTTTAAATTATTGTGAAAAATTAATTTGCTTATAGTATTTTTATTTCCTCCGAACATGTCTCATTACCTTCACTGATGCTTTTTCTCTGCTTCTTAATTAAAGCATAGGCATTATTACCTTTGGTGGTTTCACTTTCACGAATCAAGAAGGTTCCTCGTGGATTTCCAAAGGACAGCAGCTGCCTCTCAGCATCTTTTCGCCCAAGTTTCCCAAAGTACCATCTATATCAAAAACAAAACTTTTCAAACTGGAATTGGAATTGTTTTTTAAGGATTTAAAACACTTAAGCTTGCCTAAAGGCCATCTGTGAAGATCATTCAAGTTTTTCTTGTGTCTTTAGCACACTTATATGCAGACTTATCCTAGCAGTAAAATTTTGATTTCTGATAATGATATCCTAGCAGAAGGAGCCAAACACTAATAATATGAGTGAGACATGATGAACACATAAAAAATTGGCAACTGTAATCAGACTAATTTGCACACTGATAGGCAAACCCTCTGAAAGGCCCATTGACATTGATTACATATGATCATGTAATCCTAAATTAGTAATTCAATGTAAAACATTGCATAGCATAATCCAATTGAAAAAAGTATTTCTGATAAGTTATAGATAAGCATTGTAGGGCTAGGAGTTCATGTTTATTCAAATACTGCTTTTAGAAAGGCTTCAATATTTGCTTTAGTGTTGATATTTAAAACTGAAATAATAAATGTTGTTCCATCTGCCTTTATTATGAATTTAGCTCTGGCCAGTTAACTAGAATAAAACCTTCACAATCTCAGTGTGCTTAAACCAAGTACATTATAAAGGATATATTTCTAGACCAGAAGATTCTGGATATTTCTACTCTGAACTGGTAAAAGCTAGCTCAGTCCCGTCCCCCTGCCCCACTTGTCTTTTCTTTAATTATCAAGCATCTAGCTGAAAAAGGAAGCTAATGTAAAGAGTAATTCCTTGAAAGTCACCAGTTTCAACTGTTCTCTATCCAAACCAATCCTTTTAGGAAATACATACTCTTCTGCTTGGATGGAGTCAACTGGAGCCACATAATTACTGGGAATATAACCAGTTTCTCCAGTAGTCAGGGATCGGGCTTCCCACCAATCTCCTTCCCTGCAAAGCAAGAGTTAGAAAAACACAACATTGGTTTAAAGATAGCCATCATAATATGTCTACCTTGGTCCTGGTTCAGTAAAAGAATGCATCCTTTTTGAGCATTCATAACTAAAGAAACAGACAATAGAATGTATTTTTTTTTGTTACTACTGCCTAGACATTCCACTAGATGGAGATCTTTTATAACGGCCATAACACGCTGCAGTTTGTGCCATGTTATAACAGAGATTCATTCAGAAAACAGAGAAAGCAAGCATTAACTGCATTGCTGTGTTTGCTTCCATGTTAAAAGAATGTATCAGTGTGGGTGGATTCCATAGCTCTGTTGAAAACTTGCATGCTTGTATAATTTTACTGACTTTCAAACTACTGCACTCTGAAATGACTGACAAAAAGACTGCAAATGTTTTAAAGCTGAACTTTAAAAAAGAAACTGGAATAATGAAAAAAAAATCCAGCATAACATGCGGAAAATTATTAGGCATCTTTTGGGCATTTTTGCCAGTATAAATATGGAAACTTTACTGCATTTAATATCCCCAATAAATTATATATGATGTACTGTTATGTACATCTGGATAGCTCTGCTGCAGATTTAGAAAGCTGTAATAGAACTGTAATAAAATTGCTTATTATTCAAGTATGTAATCTTTATCTTCATCAGGACCATTTTGAGAAAGAAAAGTAGACATTAAATGAAAATTTATAAGCAAAATATGATTATGAAAACGCTGTTCTTCTTAAAGTAAGTTTTAGTTCAACCAACTATGCTTATACAACCAGCAAAGATGTTTAGGCATAGAGAATCATGGAATATTCCACAAATTACCGTACCATTTTTTTAGTTCAGTTTTATAATCTGCCTATTATCTTTGGAAAAATAATTGTTTTGATTTACAGTTATTTATGATTTATATTTATTAATATTTCAAGGATGGAATTGCCATTATATAAATGAGAAGAAGCACATTATGCATTTAAGAAATATTTTAACATTGTACTTTAAAAATATGTTTTTAAAATATTTACTTATTTATTTATTTATTTACTTATTTATTTATTACATTTTTATGCCACCCAATTCCCGAAGGCCTCTAGCGGCTTACAACATGGACAACAATAGCACTCAGATTTTATAAACACTAGAATTTTAGAAATTCTTAAAGGCCTTGTTTTCAGTGTTTCTACATTTATTTTAATTTCCATTCTAGGATAGAAATATTAATATTAATCCTAGACCAGCTGAAAGATGAGAGCTGGAAGGGTCCAGATTCTTCCTCTTCATAGATGTCCATAACTAACTACAATAACATCAAAATAACAAAACATTAGATCATAAAATCTACTTGAGGCATGGAGTTTGCATCATGATGCAGATTTTGTCAGCCAGATTCTTTCTGTTCTATGTTCTGTTCTATGATCAATCAATCAATATTTATGGCCAATGATCAGTGAAGTAACTCAGTTCAAAAGTTCTTCTCATCAACTACTGAGATATTATAAGGATGTTTTTGTATGTGAGCTGATGGAAGCACATTATTTAGATGAATGACAATAAATTTAGAAGGACATGAAAATATAGGGAGAAAATTAATCTAATCCACCCCTGCTTATCTTTCTCTCTTTACATACATCAAACATCTACAATATTACTGGTTTTATTTATTTATAAGATTTCTACTCAGACATTCACTGATAAACAAAGTAATAGTAGCAATAGCTCCAGCTCTTCACATAATTAACAAGTGTCTCTCTTAAAAATTTATAAACTGAAAAAGGTGATCCTAATATGATGTGTCACAACTAGTCCTCGACTTACATTACATTCGTTAAGCGATCATATGGCGTTACTAAAGCACTGAAAAAAAATGTCTTATAACCAGTTTTCACACGACCGTTGCAGCATCCTCATTCACATTAAAAATTTGGATGCTTGGCAACTGGCAAGCATTTATGACTGTTGCTATGTCCCAGGGTCATATGATTATATTTTGTGACTTTTTGACAAGCAAAGTCAATGGGGAATCCAGATTCACTTAGCAACCATGTTACTAACCTAACAAATGCTGTGATTCACTTAACAACAGTGGCAAGAAAAATCATAAAATCAGGGATGGGTTCCTACTGTCTAACAACTGGTTCCCTTGGTGCGGGCATTTGGCGCATGCCAAATACATGATGCATGTGCATCACTTTGGGGCTGAAAATCAGCTGATCAGTTGATTTTTGGGTTTAATGTGATGCACGCTCAGCGCGCCAAATGCATGATGTGCGTGCATCACCTTAGGGCCGAACTGGTAGTTAAATCAACTGGTTTTTTGGGTCTGAGGTGATGCGCGCACAGTGTCAATTTAGGCCCGAAAAACAGCTGATTTAGCTACCAGTTCGGCCAAACCGGTTGCTAAATTTAGCAGAGGCGGTAGCTAAATCAGCTGAGGTGGTGTGTGCAGCATGCACAGTGCGCATGCATCAATTTAGGCTGATTTCGGTTCTGCCGAGCAGTAGCTTAATTCTAACAACTGATTTGCTGAACTAGTAATTATTATAACAACTGCCTCAGCTGAAGGTCTGAACTCACCACTGCATAAAATGAAACAAAACACACTTAACAACTATCTTGTGTAGCAATGGCTCAATTGTGGTAAGTCAAAGACTACCTGTACACATTTTAAACATTTCTTTACACAGGAATTTAATATACCATTGCTATCAAGGGAACAAATCCTCAAGACAAGAGACGTCAAACTCGTGTCATCATGTGACGTATCACGACTTTTCCCCCTTTGTTAAACCGGGCATAGGCATGGCCAGCGTGTGATGCATCTGTCCTGAGGGCCGTGAGTTTGACAGCCGTGATCTAGACATTAAAAAGTAAGTAATATAGTAAACAGAACTTACGAATTGTTAAGTATCTGGAATTTTTCTCCTTTATGAAAACTTAAATCATCTTCTGTTCTTGCTTCATAATCATATAGAGCTACAAAGAGAGTTACACCTATAGAAAGATAATAAAAGTGAATGCGACTTTTACAATTTGCAGTGCTTTTAAACAAATTCATTATTTCAATTTTGTTTCTTAATTGAAGGAAGGAAAGGATAAATTTGAACTTTCTCATTTTATTTTCCATACAACATTCTGCATAGCAAGCCCAAAACATTTGGTTATATATGCACTATATAAATTCTAATGCCATCTTTTTCTGAAGCGCTTTGTATGTATTATCTTTGATTAATGTTGTTCAGCAGGACTGGAGATTCTAATATGTTTTGCAGGGCACCAATGTACAAGTGGATACTTGTTTTGGTGCTGGGTCAGGTTCTTCATTTATTATTATTATTTATTAGATTTGTACCCCGCCTCACTTCCCTGATCAAGGGGAACTCGAGGCGGCTAACAACAACAATTAAAATATGCAAAATACAATTTAAAAAATCTACACAACAGTCATACGTCCATTTATTTAGTGTATTAATCACATCTATTACTACCACATCTGTGAGGCTCTTTTCCTTCCCTATTTTCCTTTGCATATTCAAGAGGAATATAAATTTGAATTAATAAATCATATCTTGGCATGTTTCAAATTAAACTGACAAGCTCAAGCACTATATTTATTTCCAAGAATGCAACTTAATAATGAGCTTACAAGCATCATAGATGGCCATGGCATGTAAACGTAAGAAGCAAACACCATCTCTTTAGTATAGTTATCTACGGATATACACCATACAAAATAATAATATGGTTTGTTTGGCTTTGGCATAGTATGTTGCAGGAGCATAGCCATTGTGATTTGTAAATCATGGTTAGTGGCTTAAGTGTGTTAAAGATGCTGGCCTGCTAGTATCACACCACAACTTACTGTGCTGGGTTAATGCATACACTGATATATTATTTAGGATCTACTATTAATTTCATGGCTCGTATCAGCAACAAACATAATGAATTTCAAATGTTATTATCTACATAGCCTTTAAGCTCTTTATGCTGCTTCAGAAGTTATAGAAAATTCAACCTTAAATCTAGAAGAAAATATATTTTCAAAACTTGTATAAGAACTGATTCCATGAGAATGTTGGGCTGAGTATATTGAACATACATGATGAGAAAATAATATCTACTAAACCTATATGACTGACGTTTGCCAGTAGAGAAGCAAACAATGACACTGGAGTATGAATAATAAGTATGTGCACATCTGAATTAATGCACAGGTGAACTTTGATAATATTTTCATCAAGTTCAAGTTCCCTCTAACTGGGGAAGAAAGGCGGGGTATAAATTTAATAAATAAATAAATAAACTACAAGAAGTATGTCTGAGATAAAGGCAAAGGGATTTAAAGAAGATTGTTTTTTCTTATTGAGCAATATAAACATGCTTTAGAAAAGGGATGCAGTTCTTGTTGTTATTATTATTCACCTGTTCCTCCTCTTGTACGCAATGTACCAGTATGTGATGAAGAATTGACACCACCAAAGACCGTCAATCCTTGTCCCCCAGCTGTGGGGAAATTGTTGTAGTTTGGAATTGAAGTCACACCAAAACTTGGGTAATGCTGAGGGGTAGGATCTGTTCCATAGCGATAACCCGAACTCTGATTTAAACTACCATCCCTCTCATCGGTCAGTTTTGTTGCTTCTTTATCCTTACATTGCACACAGCCCATTATCTAAAATCCTGCAAAAATTAAAACAAAATACACAGTATGTTGCTTGTACATGTACATTTCAATTAAAGTATACAACACATACATATTCGGGAGTTATAGAAATAGAATCATTTTTGAGGGGCAAATACCTGGGCATCCAATTGCTTACATCAGATTAATTTTTCTTGGGGTGGGTTCTAAAAAAAGAAATTATTCTTGGACTACAGAGTTAGCATTTACAATAATTTACAACTCTAAATCGTAAATATGATAGGATATCTTATATATTTTTGTATGGTTAAATATTCTAATTCAGTTTATGTCAATTGCATTCTTGCTGCAGTGAGGGCAAAAGTGTATATCCGTGTTGATTATGGCTTTGGTTATTAGTGTTATTATTTGACTTATGCTCAAAAGGCAAGGAATCATAGATTTCATACTCTATGCAATAAACTGGGAAACACCTTCACACCCACAGGCTTTCTATATGTTCATGTTGTTGGCAATGGTATTATTTTTCTTTAGGTACAGTTAAATTGAAAAGATAGTGCCTATGGCATAATTTTATAGAGTGTGGAGCCCTGACTTCTTCACCCCGTAGTTTAACTCTGAAGATGGGTAGTTATAATTTCTTCCCTTGCTCTTCTTCCTCACCAAGTTTTCCCCTTGGCACTCCTGTTTCCTCATTTGCCTCATGAACTCCTAACTAGCTTGGACTTTTCCAAGAGTGCTGGATGAGACTGAGCTGTTGGCCGGGAAAGAAACTTTACCTGGTACCTGTCTCTTGAGGAGTGAGACACATGTAGCTTAGCCCCTTCTCTTCTGACTCAGAAAGCAGATATCAGCCAGAAAAACAAAACAAAACAAAACAAACAAATCACACTAGCTCCTAGTTACTGTACAAATTAGAGGGAAACGGCGCAGTAAGATCTCAGATCTTACAGGTCTTTTATGCTCCCTTTAGTTGGACACAGTCTGGCCCAATGAGTCACCTTTCCACAAAATTGTGACAAAACACCAAATTTAACTGTCTGGAGATAATCTGTGGAACTTTTCCTTTGGGTTTCGCTCTATCTGCATGCAATACTTCATAGGTTTCTGAAAAGCTTCAAGAACATGAACTTAAAAAGGACATGGTTTATGGCAGGGGAAGATGAGAATATGACCAGAGATGTATTATTCACCTGCTGAGCCAACAGAAAATGAATTAACTTCCCAGTTATCAAAAGGCAGGGAAGAGAAGAAAGTAAAGAATAAAGTAACTCTTCAAAAATTTATGATCTTAGGAAAGTTATGCCAATAATGAATATACCTAAAACTTTCAAGCCGTAAAAGATGATGATGGAGAGGATGATGATGATGATAATAGGATAATATTTCAAAGAGATAAAAGCCTATCTGTGCAAAACAGGTACTAAATTAATGGGCTGCGGCCAAATCTCTCCCTTTTTTGCTAGCATGTATTTTCTGTGAAAGAGATGGGAAGGAGTACATGGAAATGTTTAATGAAGAGATTTCCCTCCCTCCCTTTTCTGTTGTCTTTTTCAACTTGGATCCAATATCTAAGCAATGCATTTTTAAAAGCTGCTTGATTGCAGGACTGCATAATTTGTGATGAAGGGTGTAACCTACATGTTCCGCCCCCAAGACTTAGAAAAGTGGTCCACTCTTTCTTGAAAACTCCATGCATGATATCATTAAAAACTTAGTTAAGAATCTGGAGGAAGTAACAAAGTATTTACTGGATGGGATCCAAAATGACTCCAGGGCTTGTGTAGGTCATTTTAAATGCATCCTCTATTCAGCAGTAGCACAGAGCTCTAAACAGCCAGAGGACAAAAAATGAACTCCTACAGTTTTCACAGCATCAGAAACATCACTATATGGATCATAGGCATTTCAACGTTTTAGCAAGCTAGCAACATATGGCATAGCAGGACAATGGTGATATCATTTCACAAAATCTGGAAATCATTACAGCCTATAACCAGAAAATAAGATTTTGGTATATAGTACCGGTAGTTCTAAAATGTCACATCCCTTCTTAATAATTTGGGCATGACTGAGTCAAATGAGTGTTTTAGCAAATGACATTGGTTTTACAAAATAGGTGTATAAAGAAGTTTAGTTTATACCTACTTCTCCAAAGCAAAATGAGGAAGGTGCTAATTAAAGCCCATAGAAATTAGGAAACTGAGTGATACTGAAATACGTATTTCCTCATAAATTCCAGGGCTTGTTTGCTTTCTGAAATAAATCTCTAATTCTGTGACCACTTGACAGTATGACTAAAGTTGCAGCATACAACTGCAATCTTATAATATACTTTCCTAGAAATAACCCCTAATGAGTATTCAGTAGGTGTGTGTATGTGTGTATTTACAGAGAGAGAGAGGGGAGGGAGAGAAACATACAGATAGCAGCATAGGAAAAA
>JANHGC010008296.1:1988-14963 GCA_027560395.1 Boaedon fuliginosus
AGTAAAATAAAACTTTTTTGTAAAAAAATATAAAAGCACACAATTCAAAGTTTTAAAACACTATTAAATTCCATTAAATAATTTTAAAAGTGGGAGTTAAGAAATTTAAAATGTCAAGGTTAAAATTGAACACATTTAAAACTAACAATGGGTTCAATTTAGACTGGTTCGTTGAAAGAGCCATGTCTTCAGGGCACGGCGGAAGGATCGAAGGTCAGGAATTTTCCGAAGCTCCGGGAGCAAACCATTCCAGAGGGTGGGTGCTCCCACAGAGAAGGCTCTCCCCCTGGGGGTCGCCAGCCGACATTGTCTGGCTTAAGGCACCCTGAGGAGACCAACTCTGTGGGACCGAGCTGGGCGATGGGACGCTATCAATGGCAGGAGGTGGTCTCACACCTATGACCCCCTTAAAGATAGAGAGACAGCAGAAGAACTGTGTGACAAAAGAATTAATCCTTACCACTTGCTTTCAGTTTCCTAAAATTATATTTCTCTAATAATCATCCAGTGCTCAGTGATACATCAAACATAATTCCAGAAGATGAGATTAGATAGTGCTACAAAAAAATATCTGTTGATTTACTTTTATTCTGCTGCAGAATGAACTTATCATCCACAAAGGCTACCTGAGTGAGGAGTACAAAGTGATGACAGCAGATGGCTATATTCTTACCTTGAACAGAATTCCATCTGGCAGAAACTATCAAATGGATTTTGGTGAGATAAATTGATATAACATAGGGATAAAGTAGACACATATAAGGAAAAAATGAAGCACATATCTAGGACTATCTTTATAAGTGAAATGGATGAAAATTGTCCAGATAAAATGAATCCTAGTCCAACCTAGATCCTAGTCGAATCTAGTCCAAATAGATCCTAAATAAACCACATTTTCCCCACATTTCATCCTTTTGACACATGTATTCCTAGTAAAACAAAATAATTCCAATATCTAAGTAGAATATTATATTCTTTCTCCAGGTATGAAACCTGTAGTATTTCTCCAGCATGGTTTGCTAGGAGATGGAAGCAACTGGGTTACCAACTTGGCCCACAACAGTTTGGGTTTCATCCTCGCAGATGCTGGATATGATGTTTGGATTGGAAACAGTAGGGGAAATACTTGGTCCAGAAGTCACCGAAATCTGTCTGTGAGTGAAGATGAATTTTGGGCTTTCAGGTATGTTTCATTATTGCAATCTTGGTATTTTGCAGCAGGGAAATGGAATGGAATGAGAGAATAATTTCCATATCAAGCCATAAATAATTTAAGATCCAAAATAATTCAATGAGATCTGGTATTTGCTTCTAGGGATGAATGCATCTTTCATAATCCATATTGCATATTCAATAGTCTAATGTTTGTACATGCTTACAAACTGTTTCTTCAGAATTGTGGAATATGTTCCCATATGAAACTAATATGGAATAGGCATTTTTGATATACCATCTAGAGGATAACTATTGCATATACCATTCCATTTTATTTCACTCACTGTTTTGATTTCCTTCAAGAATCCCAATCAGATTGTTAAATTAATTCCTGAATTCAATTCTTTTGTTTTGTATCTTTCCCTAGCTTTGATGAAATGGCGAGGTATGATCTTCCAGCTGTCCTCAATTTCATTCTACAGAAAACTGGCCAACAACAGTTGTACTACGTTGGTTACTCACAGGGTGCTGCAATAGGTATGTCAATGAGGAAAAGTTGATATGTAGTGTGGCATAGCCATTTGTTTTACAGCAGTCTAGCTATGGAGGAATTTCATACTGTGAGGAAAGAGAAAAGAGGAGGGAGAAGATTAATATTAAAATAGTATCACACTGGATTTGGGCTTTGTTTGAAAGTTTTGAGAGTTCTCATTTCATTCAGGTCAGAAATACAATTACAAGCCCCACCAGTAGCATTCCTTTGAAGCTTTCATGAAAAGAACTGAAGCAGGTTACCCATACCTTTTTCCTCATTGTGATATTATCTTCATTTTGTGACTGTATTGCTCCATTACCCGTGCCTCCCTTGTCAAAGTTGGCCTGGGCTAGAGTTTCAAAGGCCTATTGGGAAGAATACTGGCTGCTACTATTGGTGCTAAAAACCAAAAAGGGCCAAGGGGTTCAGGTGACACCTCTAGCCCTCCACATACCCCTCCCTCCAAAAACATTGCTATACCTTTCTTCAGTTCAGTCACTTTTCTGTTACTGAATAGCAAAACTACTGATAATGATGGCACCAAAAGAAGATTCTAGAATTTGCTAGAATGGGGGTGGGGGAAGGTTATATAAGCTACTGGGCATCCCTATGAGGAAGCTAGGATAATGTCTCTGACTCTCTGAGATAGATAGAAGAACGTCTGCCAAAAGATATGGTGTGTAGTGAAGTGAATTTTGCCAGCCAATCAGAATGGCTGATGTAATGTACGACAGGCAGCAGAAAATATAGTACAACCAGGAATGAATGGGAAATCAACTGTTTTCCACCCAGGAACCTCTTCATCTCGAACACAGATCTGATACATTAATTATAAATAATTTCCATTGTTCTGTCACAGAAAATAATCTTTCATTCAGATTCCTTACCGAAGTATGGTTTTAATCAATGAAAAGAACATGCGCCTAACTAAATTAGAACATTGCTACTCCCATCCCATAGTTCATGGATGAATACCAGGCCTGATGTCAGAGGCTATGATGAAAGTCATACGGTGGGTTTTTTAAAATTAGAATAGGAACTCAGATAATTGCAGCTGGTGTACCTCATTTTAATTTTCGAGAGATTGTTCTGGCGCTGACTTTGGATTGGAACCTTGGAAGCTGTTATGATGGAATTACCACTGTGGATCATAATAGCAATAGCTCTTTGTTGGGTCAACATTATGTTGATGCTATTTTTTGTACTACAAATTAAGTTGGCCATGCAGTCCTCACTAGCAGCCATCGGTTGGTTTTGGGGGAAGATATGTCCACAACTCACATGCTAAATATAAGTTTATATATATATATATATATGTATATATATATACATATATATATATGTAAGTCTTGGTGTAATCGGGTCTTTTCCCGTGTAGGTTTAGGAATATTAACGCAACGTTTCGACGAAGTCACATTCGTCATCGTCAGGCAGGATTTAAGCTGTTTGAGCTTCCCTTTCCTAAGTATAACTGAGATGAGTCCTGCATTCTTTGCTCAACTGTCGGTTGTGCTGTGCTCTGATTGGATGGAAGTGATAATATATATATTATATATATAATTTTATATATATATATAAAGATAGTACAAAATTCTTGGCTGGTTTTATTGTAATTTACACATATAGCTTTCCCCCTGGAAATCAAGCATGCCAGCAATTCTTGAAGCATTAAGGAGCCTGAGATACTGCAAATATGTTATGGGATCAACTATTTTGGGGACACAATCCAATTTCAGTTATGCCTTAAAACAAAAATCTTTATTCTTGTTTTAGGTTAAAGATACAACAAGGACTAGCAAATATATAACTCTGGGTGGGGAAAGATTGACCCACTCGGAACGGGTGCAACTTGGGAGTTCTCCTGGACCCACATCACTTAGCGGCTGTGGCCAGGGGAACTTTTGCACAGGTTCGCCCTTCCTGGACCAGGAGGCTCTCCTCACAATCACTCATGTCCTCATCACCTCAAGGTTAGATTACTGCAACACGCTCTTCTTGGGGCGACCCTTGAAAAACATTTGGAAGTTTCAATTGGTCCAGAATGCAGTCACGCGAGTGTTTAAGGCTGCATCTTGGTAAACCCATATAACATCACTTCCTTGTGAGTTGCACTGGCTCCCAATAGCCTTCCGGGTGTAATTCAAGGTGTTGGTTATGACCTTTAAAGCCCTACATGGCTTAGGACTGGGGTACCTTCAAGACCTCCTCCTTCGACCCCATGCCCTTGTCACCTCACGGTTGGACTACTGTAACGCACTCTACATGGGGCTGCCTTTGAAGAGCACTCGGAGACTTCAACTGGTACAAAATGGGGCCGCGGGAGTGATTGATATAACACCTATCCTCCGTGAGGTGCATTGGCTGCCAGTGGTCTTCCGGGTAAAATTCAAGGTGCTAGTAACAACTTTTAAAGCCCTATATGGCTTAGGAGCGGGATACCGCCTGTTGCTACCTTATGCCTCCCAGCGTCCAGTCAAATCCCACAGAGTAGGCTTGCTACGGGTCCCGTCAGCCAAACAATGTTGGCTGGTGGGGCCCCGCACTAAAGCCCTCTCTGTGGCAGCACCGGCCCTTTGGAACCAGCTTCCCCCCGAGATTAGGACCATCACCACTTTGCTGGCCTTCCGAAAAGCCATGAAGACCTGGCTTTGTCAGCAGGCCTGGAACTGACTATCTCTCCCTCTTGAATGCTTGTTGATTGTGTGTGTAATATTTTATACTGTATTTACTGTTTTAACAATTGTTAGCTGCCTCGAGTTCCCTTTGACTGGGGAAATGAGGTGGGGTATAAACCAAAATAAATAAATAAATAAATAAATAAATAAATAAATAAATAAATAAGCCTACTTTTGATTAACTGAAATTTTTGGGGGAATGCAAACACCAAAGTATATTTAGAATAGTTGATCAGATTCAAGTACAGCAATAATAAAATCAATAGCTGGCTGATTTTTAAGAGTGAAAGTTTTTTTTAATGACTTTGTAAACTACTGCTTTAGCAGTTAGAGATCTTTTTTAATAACAGACCTATTGCTTTGAAGTCTGATCTTCTATATAATGCATTTGAATACTTTGGTTTTTTTTTTCTTGGAACCATTTTATTTTAAAAGGTAGGAAAAATAACTTTCAAGCATCAGCTATGTGCTCTTTCTCAAATCGATGCACCTCTCTTCAATCTAATGATGGAGAAGCTATTATGTGATTAAATCTGTTCTCTTTAAAATGGCAGCACAAAACTACAGGGGGTGGAAAAATGCCAGACATTATAGTAAGTCAATCTATATTGTTTGTGTTTTCGCTCTGGAAATATATCCTCTGATATTAGAATAATTTTGATTCTGTTTTTTATGTCATTTTTCAAAACTTTTTTCCCCACAAGCCACTTTATATTTTGGAGCACACTGACCTTCGACTGAGTTAGTATGAAATAGGAAGTGATAAAACAACATCTGCCCACCTTTACCACAATTTTTTCTCTATGTTGCAGTTTTAAAACTCAGAGTCAGTGCTGTGACATACAGTGGGTTCTTGAACATTACTGAATACTGCAATGCATCTTGTGTTGACAAAAGGGAAAAATGGCTTACCTTAGTGCCTTTTGCAGAGACGAATATTCTCAAGAAAGAGAAGTTTATCTATATATATAAAAGAGAGCCGTGGGTTTGTATGTGCCGTATACAAAAATTCAGTTCTGCAGCAATCTGCCCAAAGTTCACACAAGCCTCCCTTAAAATCAGCACTGGGGAGTCCCAAAATTATTTGCTCCCTATTTGGCCTTAAAAAAGGGGACAAAGGGGACCCCCAAAAAACGGCACCCCCCTGCTCAAATCTGTACTGCGCATGTGCAAAAATACCTCTATTATGCATGTCCACTATAGCCTCTGAGACCCTGCCACAGGCTCCCACACCACACTGCCCGCCACCGCCATTGCCTCACACAATTACACAATTTTTTTTCTCAATTTGGTAGGCACAACTCCTCCTCCTCCTCTTAAAACCTATGGGGTGGTGGGAGATGCTGGAGAGGGAGCGTTTGGCTGGTTCAAGTCAGGGAAGCTCTGGAGCTGCCCCTCTGTCTCACCTCCACTGCCCCGGTAACCGACCTGCACTTCCTGGAAAGAGGCGCCGCCATTTCCCATAGGGGAGAAACCTGCAACCTCTGTACCTCACTCTGGGACTGCAGGGGTCCTGGCCATGGTGGGGGATGCTGGAGAGGACCGTCCCCTGCTCTTCTCCACATGTCTCTCCGCCCACCTTTAGTGCTGCCATGACCCATCGGGGCTCTGAGCCGCGGCCGCAGCTTTCCTGAGCAGGGCAGGCAGGGCCCTACACTCCCTGCTTCACCCAAGAACTCCGGACCTTGGTCTGCGCCTATGGCTGAAAGTGCAGCCTACGTGTCAGCCTCCCTACAGCTGCGGCTCTTCAAGATCTGCAGTAGCATTGCCATGACCCATTGGGGCTCTGAGTAGTGGCCGTGCCTTTCCTGAGCAGGGCACACAGGGCTGTACCCTCCCTGCCTCACCCGAGATCTCTGAACCTTGGGCTGCACCTATGGCCAAAATTGCGGCCTACACGGTGGCCTCCCTACAGCCACGGCTCTCCAAGGTCTGCAGTAGCACTGCCATGACCCTTTGGGGCTCTGAGCAGCGGCCATGCCTTTCCTGAGCAGGGCGCGCAGGGCCCTACCCTCCCTGCCTCACCCGAGATCTCCGGACCTTGGGCTGTGCCTATGGCCAAAAGTGTGGCCTATGCGGTGACCTCCCTACAGCCGCGGCTCTCCAAGGTCCACAGAGAAGTGAGGACAAAGTGCTGCTGCTTTGCTGCTGGGGGCTGAGAGAAGGCCAGGGAAAAAGCTCTGAGCCAATGTAGAAAACTCTGGAAAATACCTCAGGAGCCCTGGCTTTCTTACACCTGGGCACCTCTTAAAGCTCCGGTGCTTTAAGACGGAGCTTTAAGGCTGGCTGGAGAATAGGGAGGAGAAGAGTGGGATGCGCTCCAATGGCAACAGCTCCAGTGGGTGTTTCATGGAGAAAGTTCCTTGGCAGACTCAGCCCAAAAACAGTGCTAAGATTCTCTTTGTGCTCCAGAACTAGCCGGGTCATGAAGAGTGGAGGCTGGCCGGGCATTTTGGGCTCCTGCAAGGCGGGACAGAAGTCACCCGCCTCAGCCACACCACCTGGTTAAGACTTCGGTGCTGGGCAGAAAAGTGCTCTGGCCACTCTGCCACAGCACCACCTAATAAACGGAGGAAGGAATAGAGAGGTCAAGAGAACAAAGGGTGCAAGGATGGATGAGGGGAAAGGAAGAAATACAGGGGGGAAATAAGAAAGCAGAGATGGAGGAAGGAACAAAGGAAGGAGAAACAAAGAAAGGAAGATGTGAATAGAAGTGTGGGAGGAAGGAAGGAAGGAGGGAGGGAGAAAGAAGGGAGCAACAAAGGTGAGGAAAACTGAGGCAGATAAGGAAGAGGAAGGAACAAAGGGCAAGAGAACTGAGGATGCAAGGGTGGATGAGGGGGAAGGAAGAAATGGGGGAGATAAGGAAACAGGGATGGAAGGAACAAAGGAAGGAGAGAATAGAAGTGGAGGAAGGAAGGAGGAAGGGAAGAAGAAATAGGGGAGAAGAACTAAAGGAGATAAGGAAGGAGCGAGGAAGGAAGGGAGGTGGAAGAAAGAAAGGAAGATGGCAGTCCCAAAAAAAACCAAAACAAAACCTCCGAGCAGGGCTGGGTAAGCAGCTAGTATTAAATAAGCACAGAGAGGAAATAGCATAGACCAATACAAAATCTTAGCCCTCCTAACTATTTCCCCCACCCTCACTCATCATTATTAGGGACAAAGGTTTTATCCCATCATTATTAGGGACAAATGTTTTATCATGTCTTCTACCTCAGGGTCCCCAACCTCTGATTTGTGGCCCACCTCTGGACATCCCCACTTGTGCAAATCACAGGCAAATGCATGTGCACATGCTCCATTTGTGCGAGCAGTGGTGTGTATGCCTGCTGCTGACACAAATGGAGAGCCCTCTTGCCTACTGCTCCCAGGAAACCATCCCCTCTCCCTCCCCCACCAGTCCACAAAACCAAAACGGTTAAGGAACTCTGTTCTACCTCCTTTAGTTCTTTTGTGTTATGACAATCATTAGTTTTATGGAATACTGTTATGTGGCAAAATATATTTTTAAAAAGTTTTTAAATTGCCCAGGTGAGATCTCTGTCATTTATAAATGAACACAATAAATAGCAACAGAATATCCTGTTGTGATTGCAGGCCCCTTCCAGGAAGATCTCTGCATAAATAGCTACTGGAATCTATGTTCTACATGGCCATCTACCTTTAATTTTCTGAAAAATATTATCATTCAGAGAATCTCCATATCTGAATGATATTCCTGCTTCACCTGATGATCATACATTAAAAGACAAATAATATTTAACTGAAAAAGTAATACTTCCTCAGAAGAATACTTACTAACACAAAAGTTTTTTGGAGATTTTATCCAAAGATATTGTATATTGGTATATGATTGAGTTATTTTTACATTTTCCCAATCCACTACGATAGCTATAGTTATGTAATCATGGGCATTCTGACATTGGCTGTTTATTAAACAAGACGGCATGCATAACACTCTTCCTATTTTTCTCTGGTGCAACAATCCTGTGTGGTAGGTTGAACTGAAAAGAGTGTGAACGCACAAGATGGTTTAGACTCTAGACCAAGCGTGTCCAACTTTACAATTTGTGGACATCGGTGGCTAGAATTGCCAAGCCAAGTTGGCTGGGGAATTCTAGGAGTTAAAGTCCACAAGTCTTAAGGTCTAGAATGTAAGTCTTTCTGGTGCCAGTCCAACACCTCAACCACTATACCACTAAGAGAATATCAGTCACTGATATTCTAGAAGCTTCCAAGTGCTGCAATAGCTGAGAAGTCTGAGTCTGCCATAGGTCCCACCCTCCAATGCATCACACTCAAAAAGCATTCATTCCTGTTCCACAAAAATAAATGGAAATAGTTTGCTGGTGACCCTCCCACAATCCATACATTTGTTTCCATTTATGTGTTATTGTTCTGAGCATTTATCCTGCTTAGTTACAAAATCTGTCTGTTTTGCCCAGCACTTGCCTAAGCCATACAAATGATGCACTAAGAGGTTTTGTTTTTTCAGCCAGCTTGTCATAGAGCCAGTTGCTGAATACGGCTGAGAGTGAATGACTGCCCCAAAATCACCCAGCTGGTTTTTGTGCTTCTAAAAAATGACTACTACTTGGGTTTCCCCATGCCTAATCCAGCTCCTTGACCACTATAACTTGCTGCCTCTCTATTTCCATGTATGCATTATTTAATAATTTTAAAAAAATCTGTTTATGAAGGGGTAGTAAGGGAAAAAATGACTGGAAGTAAGTAAATGACCTGGGCTTTAGCAGTTCCATGGTAATACAGCAATAAAGCTGGATTCAAAAACCTTTTCAAGTGGCCAGCATCATGATGGCTGGGATGTCATCCTGTATTCAAGGGTTTTCCTAAATGGCATAGCATGGAGAGAGATAGGGAATGGAGCTTGTATGGTTTGTGCGGAGAGGGAAGAAGATAAGACAAACTGCAGATAATGGTTTCAAATAAACATAGAATGCAGAAGCTGAGCTATGGAGTCAAAAGGCTTTTTACAGGCAGAGAAGAAGAAGTACTTATAACTGTTATCAGTAGCTTAATTTCTCTTAGAATGTCTCTTGACTGACAGAAGGCAGGGACATCCATGGAGGGAAGGGTAAAAAAGAGTCAGGAGTCTGATCATACAATCATTGGCATCATCTTGGCTTCTTTAGCCCTTTCCTGACAAGAAGGCGAAGATTTCTCTCCATTAGTTGGCCAAATATGAATCTCATAGTTGCATCATCTATATTTTATCATTTTATTAATAAACCTTAATGAAAATAATATGAGAGGATTTGCTGAATATTTTACTGAGGTTGACATCACAAGGTCCATGGCATTCTCATAATCTTTTAAATTAGTGATTTTTGTAACAAGCCGATGATGTGTCTTGTTAATTATTGCATTCCTATCCAATCTCTCA
Source organism: Boaedon fuliginosus (assembly GCA_027560395.1). Lineage (NCBI taxonomy): Eukaryota > Metazoa > Chordata > Lepidosauria > Squamata > Lamprophiidae > Boaedon > Boaedon fuliginosus. Next base: position 11,758 of record JANHGC010008296.1, read on the forward strand.
CAATCTGTTGTTTAAGAATCTCCTTGAAAATCTCATCCAATGTAGCTGTCAAGATGACAGGTTTGTTTCTTATTTGTTCTTTGTTAAAAAAAATAGTATAAGAAAAACATTTGTTCCCTTCTAGTCTTCTTGGTCTTAACTAGTTATCTGCTGTTCTCAAAGTGCATATTCATTCATTCATTCATTTATTCATTCACTCACTCACTCATTCATTCATTCATTCCATATGATTTTGATTAGTCACAATTCCACTCAGTTAACATAATGCTTGATTAAAACACAGTAAATTCATGGCAAGTTAATAATGAATAATGCAAATAAAAAATATAACTCATCCAACAGCACATGTTCCATTTCAAGAAAGTCCTATCAATAATACACTCACTAAAATAGCAATATCTCAGCCTATAAAAACTTTATGGAAGAGCTCAATTTTAAATAATTTCCTAAATGATATCAAGAAAAGGACAAACACAATTGGGAGGCTGTTCCAAAATACAGGTACTGCTGCTAACTTCAGCCCATCTCACTTTTAGGGAGTGGTATACCATCAACTGCTTTTTGTGGGGTGATTGCATTAGCTTAGATGTTTTTAGATGGAGGTATCCAACTGCCTTATAGGACTTCATAGTTCAAATATGCAGCATTTGAATTGTACAAGAAGCATTGCCCAGAGCATAGGTGTAATGTTAACCCATAGGTTATCTCATTCTGCACCAAATGCAGTTTCCAAGTCATCTTTAAAGACAGCTCCATGTAGGGTACATAGCAGTAGTCAAGGCAAATAATAAAAAGGAAGGGCACAATTTACTGTAGTAAACTCTTAAAACACCATAATTTTTCTCATGTGGCCTCTACTACTTTACTGATCTGACAATTTTTGTAAGAATACAGTATTACATGATGCTTATACCTAAAGAGCATTGGATGAATGACAAATCTAATACTGCAGAATATTTCATGAGTTACCAAATTATAATTGCAGGGTTAAGTTTGATGCTTGTATTTTTTTCTTTTAATTTTCTTTTCCTGGGTGTTACAACTGTCAGTAAATCTGTGTAAAAATGTTTGATGGTCTACTGGCTGAGCTGAGCAATTGCATCTTTGCCTTATTAAATCTCACTCTCTGGTCCACATTCTCAGTTACATTTGTTCACATTTGCTCTTTCAGAAGATATTGACATGGCACAGTGAGTTTTGCTGAAGTTAGTTGCTCCCTTCTAATAAATTTTAAAGACTGCTTTCAAACTGGGAACTCATAAAACTACTCTTTCCTCCTCCTACTCAAGAAAAATGTCTAGAACTTGAAGAGCCCTTCCTTATTTCATGTTTATTATAATTGTCTTAATGAGATGTAGCTCCCATTTATATCAAGAGTTATCATTCCTGATATAAATATAGAAGCATCAATTATTGTAGTTTTTATGCCAGGTTATTATATTTCACAAGTCAGCAATTTGCTAATTAGGAATCTGTAATGGTACATGGTTCTTGTATGTTGGTAACTAATCCTAAACCACTATCTTTGGACCAATCTCTGTATCCTTGTAAAACTACACCCATGGCAAATCATGAAATTAACTCAACCTAAGTTAATATGAGAGGAAATTAGAGGAAAGCACACACAAACTGAATATTTCCATCAAAAGACAGGATACATGCATATATGTTTTTAAAGATTCTTTGTTTTGATCTTCTTCCCCATTTCCAAACTCTGTATATCAATGTTCCTGGTACTTATATGTCACCAACTAAGCCTTTGTTGGGGGGGGTTAGAATAAAGTCATAAATAACCAATTCTCTTGTGACTTTTTCCATCCTCTGACGTAGAAAGTTTTCAGTAAAATAAGTCATTAATTTCTTAGAAGACTATGCTTGGGATAGTTTGTCTCCCAAGAGATATTGGATAATTACAAGTCCTTCCATCATTACTCTTTCATGCTTTTTTGAAAGTTATGCAGTTTTCTTTTGGAAGGCACTTTCCATATCTTATTCTGAGTCAAGTGAGTGATAGTAAACACCATTTCTTTGTTATTAACAATTTATAACAAGTTATTAACATTCAGAAGGTGTCTATAATATTTTAACCTACAGACAAGGTTATTTAAAATATATAGTGCAACTTCTATTGCTTTTCAGTTGCAATGTTCTAGGTACTGTATGGGAGTTTTCCCACCAAGTCTCTATGAAATCCATCATTTATGGTTTTTTTGTAAAACATCATGTCACTCATGTTGGAGGCAGCTGTGGTGGCCCAAGTGCTCTGGCAGCAAAAACAGAATCCCGATCTCCATTTTCAGCTGCAACGGCTTCCTGCAACCCTCTGCCAGTGAAAACAGAGGACGGGAGGCGAGCTCCAATTTTGCTGGCAGAGGTATCACAGGCCAGTCCTTTGTTGTTTCCAAGGCAGCCTCGCGGGTCAGATCTAAGCACATTAAAACACCTAATACCTTACCCAATCCATTCCAATCAATCTAGGTAAGTCATTAAGCATTCTTTAAATTCCCATCCCTAAAACTGAGTAAATCACAGTCACTTCTCACAAAAACCAAATACTCTCATATCAGTTCAACCTTAATTCAGATTGAGTCTGAAGTTTGTGAAGAATTTATTGAAAAAGAATAGACGTAGACTTTTTAAGACCACATAACTTTCTTTTGAGTCAAGTATGGAACAATATGCAATATTGTTTTAAAAAACATCTCTAAGGGTCACAGTACTGTTGACAAAGGCTCTGAGTACATTTCCAAGAAAATGAATCTAACCCAAGTAAGGATTAATGAAACAGGGTTGTCACTTTCAAAATAAAAGTTTATGTAAGAAAGAATATTGAGTGGATAGACAAAGCTACATCCTATCAGAAGAATCAGTAAGCTTACTTTATTGTCCACTGAAGCACAACATGCGCATGCAGTAAAAGCATGTCAGCAAGCATCATGAAGTGATAATGAAAACAGCAAGGGATTGTGCATAAACTTACTGTAGTTTAGTCCTTAAGACAGAATGCTATGGCAGAGAATAAAAATCATTCCTTGGTTAAAATGATAAGTGCATGCTTTAAGAAGCAGGACTGGTAAGTACATATTGGGGAGTAGTACATATTGGCTAGTAACAACTTATAAAGCCCTACATGGCTTAGGGGCGGGGTACCTTAGAGACCGCCTGCTGCCACCACACGCTTCCCAGCGCCCGGTGAGATCCCATAG
>JANHGC010008297.1:26653-36685 GCA_027560395.1 Boaedon fuliginosus
CGATAAAGAGCCTTTTCCCAAACAAATCCTTACGGCCGCGGCAGGGGAGGATCAGAATGAAGATTAACGTGTTATTCTCTGAGCCAATCAAAATTTCTGCTATTGCTCTGCCAGAACCGGTCTGAACCGGCTGAATACCACCTCTGGAACTATTGGACACTGTATTGCTTCCCATCAATTCTCTTCCAACCTATATTTTCAGTTAAAGTTGTGAACATAGAATATGGTGTATGGGGGGAGGGGTAACAGGTAGACAAGACAACATTTAAACATTCCCTTATTATTAAAAATATATTGGTCTTTAGGAAAGATAGGATTAAAATTATGTAATCAACTTAAAGAAATAGGACTAGCTCTCAAAAATACCATCTTTTAAGGCTTTACATGAGTTTCTTAAGCTCTTCATTCCCTGCTGCTAACTAAGAAATGTCCTGGAAAATTATTTCAAATACTGGTGGCTGGATTTAAGTTCCATTTTTTTTTTTTGTTCAATTTTCCAGGCTGGAATACTAACATCATGAAATCACTGGACTGTGGTTAAATGTATTTCTTGCCATTAAACACTGGCCATGATTTTTTCTGACACTTAATTCTGTGTGGGCACTAAGAGCTTATAACTCACCTGATAAGTGCAACTGTAAATATATTGAAGGTGAGGTGGTTGCCATGATTCACTGAAAAGAGTAATTTACAAGGATTGAAGACACATTGCTACAATATTGGATCTATAACTAAATCTATTTGACATTGAAATGGAAATATTTTCAAGACAAATTCATTAAAGTAATAGAATTTGGTAGCAAAAGAAGGATAGGTTGTTTCAGAATTTTCGCTGCATACACAAAGACATGCAACACACATATGTATGCATGAATTTTAAAATGACATGACGGCAAGCTCACTTGTCTAAAAACTCTAGAATTTTAACGTTTAAATCATGCACGTATCAATCAGATCACATTTGTGCTTTCGTCTTACTGCATAAATCCCAGAACTGCTCCTATTTCAAAATCATCAAGGAAAGTACCTGTGCAACACAATGACATGTTTATACCATACTTGCAATTTGACTTTCTTCAGAATCTTCATTGGATTAATACTAATTGATTATTGAAATAAATAAGAAGACTAGCAATGCCTTCCAGATGCTTGGGATAGCACTTCCCAGGAATTTCATTCAATATAGTAAATCCAAGGTAGTATGTGACAAATGATGTTTCTCTATCAGGGCGCAAAGAGAAAATATCTGCTGTGAATTCTGCATAGGCATTAGGAAGGGTCTCCAGACAGTAAATCTGGTCAGGTCGATCCAGTCTACCTGATTCTACCATGAATTAAGGGAATACAGGACCCGTAAAAAGGAATATATATATATATTTACTGCATGAGATTGGATTAGATATTTATCACCCTAAAGTGGGATTTAAAATGCTTCTGAGCTTCTCTGTAATTTCACAAACAGGTACTTGATTCATAAATAAGCACCTACAGATCAAGGTTGTTGTTTCATGTGATATGTAGACTTTTATTGTGTTTTCCTTGCTTATTTTTTTGCTTTGTGAATAATATATTCTAATATAAAATAGAATAAAAATGCTAAACTATTAATCACAATTAGCTAATACTGTTAACGCACTAGGAGGCTTTATTTCAAACAGAGCTGGGCCCAGGTTTCTCTTGTTATAAATCGAGTTATATTAAATGTAATTAAGGAGCGATGTAAAACAAATAGCTATTTCATTGCCACCTGAGCAATTATGATGGCTATTTACTTTGAAAGGTATATTAATTCATTGAACTATTTAACAAGCCAATGGCTAATAAAAACATGAACAAATAAATAGAAAGGAAGTTTGGATGGAAGTTTGGATAGGGCTACAAGCCTAACAATTTCTCAAGAACCTACCTCAGAAAGAAATAGTTCAACGCCAGAAAAAAATTGTCCAATATTGCTGGATCCAGCAATGCTTAGGAGGAGGATGCAGATCACAACGTTTTTATGGCAGGCACAACTACAGGTAGTCCTTGACTTATGACCACAATTGAGCCCAACATTTCTGTTTCTAAGTGAGACATTTGTTAAGTGAGTTTTGCCCCATTTTACAACCTTTCTTGCCACAATTGTTAAGTGAATCATTGCAGTTGTTAAGTTAGTAGCATGGCTGTTAAGTGAATTGGCTTCCCCATTGCTTTTCCTTCTCAGACAGTCACAAAAGGTGATTATATGACCTTGGAATACTGTAACCACCATAAATTTCAGTCAGTTGTCAAGCATCTGAATTTTGTTCATGGGGAGGTATATTTTTATAAATCATGATTATGTACTTCCTTTGCCCCTTTCGGCCATTTGTTCACCATTTTCCTTAATGAAGCCTATACATTCCCTCATTTGAAAGTGAAGAAAAATGAGAAAAGTAGGAGAAAGACTACCAGAAGAGGATATTGATGAAAAGGCAAATATGATTAAATGCTTTAATTAAATAAATAAAAGTCATTAAAATGCTTTTGCGCCATGATGAATTTCAGTGAACTTGGCCGATCTTGAAAAGCTAAGAGGATTGGACCTGATTAATATATGGGTGGGAAGAGAGAACAGCGAGCTGAAGCCCCTGGGAAACCGGAAGGAGGGGCAAAGAATTTCAGGGTATCAAATAAAAAACAAAAGGAGGTTAAATCTTATTTTCAGGTGCAGGTGATACATGAAGGATGTCTAAAACACCAAAACAATTTACAGCCGGAGAGACGAGTGCAAGAGGAGGAGGAGGGGCTGACAATGCCAAAATCTGTTAGAGAGGGGAAAGAAAATGGCGGAGCCCACAGGGAGAAAAGGAAACAACTAGGGATTATGAGGGAGATAGACTTCTTTTAAAAAAAGATGTGACGAAGGATAAGAGACTTTTTAAGAACAGTGAATTAATAGAAGACTGTGGGAAGCGTATTCTTTTTAAATAGTATTGCTTTAAATATTGATTGTTATTTTTGGCTAAACATAGACCGATTTCATAATAGATTATAAATGAACTGACATAAAGATTGAATGTAAGAGGAACTTGAGTTTTAAATGATAAAAGATACTGATGATTGTTATTATGAGATTTACTTGCCGAATATTTTATAAACTTGATTAAATGTGATTGGGAACATAGATGAGAGAGCGGTTGAAATAGAGAATTAAAATATACAAGAGGAAAAATAGATTTTAATGTACTCAACAACCATGCCTGGGCATAATATGCTCCTATTTTATGTTTTGTTGTTGTTGTTGGAAACTAATAAAAATTTTATTAAAAAAATATGGCTGGGAAACTTACTCAGTGATTGTTCAAAGTTACCATGACACGGAATGGAAAGATTTGAAACAAGTCCTCATAGTTGTAGCCATTGTAGTGTCCTTGCAAACATATGATCACAAGTCAGGCATTTGACAATACACCTTGGTATCCTGTGGACATATGATTACTGTTTGCAACTTTCACTGTCAGTTTCCAGCAAACAAAGTCAGTGGAGAAGCAGCAGGAGGTTGCAAATGGCAACCAGATGCTGAACCATCTAACAACCACATGGGATTTCCCTAACAATGACAACTGGAACTGCCATCATAAATTGGCACAGTCATGATGCTATGCACAATCATAATGTCAGGGATCCAAGTAATAGATCCATAGTAAGCAAACCTCCAAGGCAGGCAAATTCTTCAAAGGATAGCTTTATTGGAAAAATCATATTGGCACATATCTGGTGAAAAACGACTCTAAAGGTTCCCATGGTTTTCACCTAGTTGAAAGAGAAAGTTTTTATCAAACCCCAAACGATCAGTCACATGGTCCAATCAAGACTCTGGTCATCTGGAGATCTCCCTCCTTCCATGGTCCAGGTGTGAGAATGTCCTTGGTTCTCAAGAGAAAGCACTTTATTTTGGCTACCAAACTTCTCTATCTTTAAACCCCGTGCCCTGTTCCTCAATTCCAGTGTGGCAACACTGAAACTCCAATATGGCTCCGGTCAGGTCAACTTCAGAGTTGACTAATACTATGCTTTACTGTTACTTAGTGATTCTAATTACCATCATTAAGTTACTACCTAAACATATCAGTGGACTACACTACAACGTTGAAGGGACATTCCTAGAAGAATGAAGTGGTAAATCAATTTTAATTGCCAAGGAGGGGGAGAATCTACATGGCTATGTCTGTTAAGTTACCAGAAAAATTACTTCCTTAGGAAAGTAATGAGATTCTTAGAAAGACATAAAAGTCAGCCTTTAAATGTATTTGTAAATATGATGCCAATTCATGATGTTGTTCTTTTTATTTTAAAGCACATTTTGAAAGTGAGATTCTTTGTACAGCTTTTCCTGAAGTGGAATGTGTGTCAGGAATAAATTCCCTCCAGCTCTGCCCCCATTGTGAACACTAGGTGGCAGCACATGCTAGTGCTGCATCTGTCATAACTATATGTAACCTAAAGGGGGGGGGGTGTAGCTCCCAGAGTATAAAAGGACCGTGCATGCTCCTCCCAAACACACTTTCCTGTATATCCCTACCTGTAAGCCTCTTCTGAGGCATCCTCTCTATTTTTTCCTATTAAACCTATTTTATCTAAACCCTGAGTTATGTAGCTGATTCCAAGATCCCAACACGACAATGTGGTACTCTTATTTCCTTTTTCTGATCCTCGCTAAGTTGGAGGGTTCTTTTTTTATTTTAAGGGAAATGTCTGATGAAATGGTAAAGCAAATTTAAGGCATGAAATGGGATGTGCCGGGTTTTTTGCTTGTTCGTAAAACAGGGCACAGCTCAAACTGTGCCGTCACAAGCATTTGAGCAGGAAATTTGCATAGCATTTCTATATACATATGTGAAAAGAAAGAATGCCTAGCATCTCTATAAAAAGAAGTGGGAGAAAGAACTGAATTTGATTACTGTATGTGAAGTTTAATACGTTGGGGGCAGGAAGAGGGATAATGCATTTATATAGTCTAGAGTCTTTGTAAAAAGCAGAAAGGACTTAAAATTGGTATTGATATTCAGACGAAGCTAGTCTTTCAATGGAGAACAGTAGAAAGAAATCTTGAAGGGCATAGTAAAAAGAGTATGAGACTGACAGGTTATTTAATAGTTTAAGCATTGATGCCAAAACATTAACAACCAGTGTATTTTTGTTGACTCGGAAGAGCAATATATTCTGTTGATCATGCATCTGAGTGGATGATTTGAGGTGATTCTCTCAGCCTAATTAACTGACAAATTATTATGGGCATATAAACATCACTGTCAGTTTCCAGAAGATGTGAATGCAATAGTTAAATAGATAAAACAGGATAGACATAATAGCTTGTATGAAACGTCAGTAAGAGGTTACTCAAAGAGACTTTCCTCTTTCTTCACTTCTTTTTATACTCAAGATGACACAGTGAAAAATTTCTCCAGCAGCCCAAAGATGTGGGATGGAATAAGAAGTCTTCTGGAAAGCATAGAATTACCTCCAGAAAAATGTAAATGTAATAAAAACATATGGGACCTGAGAGTAAATGAATATTCTCCACTCATCTTAATAGTCTTCAGCATGTTGAGATCTTGAAAAAGCTTTTTGAAGACCCAAGTGGTTGCAAATGACGAGATAATATTTTTTCCTTACATGAACTTTTTTAATGTAGCAACAATGTTTAGTTGATACCATATATAAAAGAGATTTTTTTTACTACAGGGATAACTAATTTAGAACATGTTTATTTCACACATGTTTATTATATGCAGACCACATTACAGTGGTATCTTGGTATTCGGTGTTAATTTATTCTGAGAACTGCAACAGGTACTAAAAAGGACAAGTCTCAAACAAGCCATACAACTTCCCATGTAAGCCTCTGTTTCAATCAGGAAGAATTTTCTGTCTATCCCTTTTCCTATGTCAGAAACCTTCCTTGTATGGCCAACTTTCTGTCCATCCTCTTTTGGCGTCAATGGTTAATGCATACTCTTTTTACTATGCCCTTCAATATTTTTTTCTACTGTTCTCCAGTGAAAGACTAGCTTCATCTGAATAGCAATATCAATACCAATTCTAATTCCTTTCTCGTTTTTATAAAGGCTCTAGTCTACATGAATGTGGCCATTCCCCACCTTCTGCAGCAACTTCCCAGCATGGCTGACTTCCTGTCTGTTCCCCACAACCTTCCCTCTCTTCCTATAACAGTGTGTCAAATGCTAAACAAAGGCTGAGTACTGGGACAACATTTTCACATCAAAATGCACTGAGAACCAAATTTGATGAGTTTTGAAGCAGTTGAATATTGAAGTATCACTGTACAATAGTCCAAAATATACTGTATGTATAATATATTTCTTCCCTTTGATTATTTAAAGTCTTATTTCAATATGATTTCTCACTTTATTTTGATCTTTGACTGAAACAAATAAGCTTACTGCTTTTTACTTCTTATATTTTTGCCTGTCTGCCCATAGCCAGAAAACATTTAATAGTGACAATGTCTGGAGGATGATGTTGGATTAATTTTATTTTGAATTAAAATATCTCTTCATTTTTGCTAATGACCTGTGCCAAGTAACTTGCGCTGAGGAAAGAGAACCTATATGAACGCAGCTGGAAATATGCTCATCAGCTAGTGACAAAGCAATGCCACATCACTCTAGCTTGGGAGATAAAAGGCTTGTCATATAAACTTTGAAGTCTGATGCAAAGAGGACATAATTGAATGCTGTCCTCTAAACTTAATTAAAGTAAAACTGGCTGGAGGAAAAGCCATCGCAGGAAAAAAAGAAACTTTTCCACTAGCATGGGCATAGAAAGAAATAATTGGCTTTCTGATTCGATCATTGCAGGAAAATACAGCCATTTCAAAAAGCTGTTATGGATTCATAGTTGAAAGGGGATTGTGATTTCTTTTGAATTTATAATTCTTCCTTAAAGGCTTAAATTAAAGCATATACAAAGCCAGCCTAACCAAAATCAACCCAGATGAAGCCAATAAAATCAGAGTTGGTCACCAACATCCTCTGCTCCAACAATCCACCCAGAAGCAACTTACAAAGAACGAAAAGCACTCACCAACTTGAGGAAAGACAATAACATAATCATTCTTCTAACAGACAAAGCTAATGCCACAGTAGTGATGAACACATCTGACTACCAAGCCAAACTATCCAACCTACTCCAAGACCCCACTTAAAAACCTCTAAACACAGACCCCACCAGCCAGAAAGGCCTCCAGATGGAGAGGGGCATTTTCCCCTCTTTGGGGACGGGCGGTAGGACAGCCAACGCCACTTCCCCCAAGCTGGGGAGGGATCCTTCAACCCGGGGGACCCAAAAGGCCACCAAGCGGAACCGCCGCATGTGCACAGGACAGCTGGTCTTGTGCACATGTGCGGAAACCCGAAGCTGTGCGGGTGCGCAGACCAAAATCACGTGTTCTTTCAGTTTCTGCCACGTGAGTGCTCACGCAGGCTCACTTGCTTCCGGTTTTGGCACTCGGTGCCAAAAAGGTTTGCCATCACTGTCTCAGTATATCTGGATGATTATTACTGGATAAGATTAAATGAAGTAATGATGATATTCAGATTTTTCCATTAAGTCATGGGTGAGCACTGGGAACTGGATAGGGAATGGAATATACTGGTATGTCAATTCCATTTGAGGCTTAGCATTCATACTTCATGGATCATTTAAATTTCCACAATTGCATGGTATACTGTAAGTAGTTGATGGCAGAAGGATTCTCCCACCAATATCCCTCCACTACCTTTTCCTTTACAGACCTGCTAGAAAGCCATCTATATCTATAAAAGAGAAGTGGGCTGGAGATGTGTGTTTGTATGTGCTCTATACAAACTTTCAGTCCTGGACCAATCTAGCTCAAACGTGGCAGATAGATAGCTAAGCATAGTAAGATCAGCACTGTCAGGGTCACCAAAGGGTAGGTGGCCTTTTTGCCCCCATAAAAAAGTGGCAAAGAGGACACGCTTAACAAACAAGGTGCAACCCTCTATTGAGCATGTGCAGTTTTCCCTCCCTCTACTGAACATGTACAGTTTTCAAACTGAGGCGCCATATTCAAACTGAGGCGCCATATTTTCAAACAGCGCTCAAACGGAGAAGCCCACCCTGCCAAGTAAGGTCACCTGCGACATGTGGGAGGGGGCACTGGGGGCTTCAGAAGGCCCGCAAATGCTGGGGCACAAATATACTTCTTCTTTAAAAAAAAAAAAACCTGAGCAAGGCCGGGTAATCAGCTAGCAAGTAGGGTGACAGACTACTTGATTTTAATATTTTTAACATAGTTTTTTTAGTCTCAAGGATGGATCATCAGACGATTTCTGATACCACCAACTTGTAAAAAACAACCTTAGCATATGATAGCAGTCACACAAAGAGCAATTGAATAGGACTTTATTCGTTTATAGAGATGTCAGAAAAATTGGTAACATTTAATTATCCTAAACTGAAGTCAAATTATTCCTTTCTGGTCCACAATATCTACATAATGTGAGACACAAAAGGTGTACTTGTATGTATGTGAGAAGGAGAAGGAAGAGAGGACAGTTTATATATTCAGTGAGATCAGCTTGCAACCCTAAAACACTGCAATATTTTTGAGTGAATGAAGTTATTCTAAGAGTCATTCTTTGTGATCAGATTTTAGTCTTCCATAAATTAGTTTGGCTCCTGGCTTATCTAACCTTTGTTGAGAAGGAAAACAACTTTCAGCAGATAAGTAAGCACCTCCCAAAGCTCTGATGGTATATTCAGAACTGATGTCATAGCTGGATTTTTTTATTTTCTTTCTCCAAAGCTCCTATGTGATTGGGGTTAATTTTCAAGCTCTTGAATATTTCTGTCTGCTTCAAATTTTTTCATGTTTTTCTGCAAAGGAGAGTTTGGAGCAAGCATATGTTGGAGCTTTCAATTCTAGTCATGGATTTTTTTTTCTTATCCCTGCTTTCACCTATCACTGATTGACAGCTTATTTCAGATAACTAGCTGGTAAAGTCCCAGCAGAAGCTTCCATGTCTTAACTTTTTGTCAGGAGAACAATGTGCCTGGGATTCTAATCTAATGGTTTGACCACAAGGGGCATATTCATCATTGTAGATCATGTATACAGAATCCTGCAGGCAATTACACCACAGATTTCCAACTGACTGCCATTGTCAGAGGTTGGCATGCTCCAGTGTAAGTTTCGTAAAGAAATCTTGAAACCAATCTTGCTATTTGTATGTAGCAAGCTGAGCTTTTGTGCCTCAAGCTACTTTGATTAGTGCTCACAACCAGAAGGTTAAAGCAGATATGATTTTCTCATGTTGGATTTGAATGACAGGTTCAATTTGCTCCTGTCAAAGAATGTCTCCAGAAATAGTAACCCCAATAATCTTGTTTGTTTTAAAGCACACAGTGAACTCTGACTCACAACGATAATTTAAAACCATTTCATTCATAAATACATTAAGTCATCTAAAAGTAATATGGAAAGTTAAGCAAGTTGGTTACTGGAGTGTCCTTTGATACCTTTTACATTTTCTTCACTTCCACAAATGCTGCAATCAGTTTGCCTTAAGTGAGACTTTATGCACTTCTAATGTATGAAGTCTATCAGTGCTCAGATTTTTATCCAAACGTACATAGAATCACACAGATTCTATGAGCACTAGCTTACTCTCATCTTAGTTTTGACATTTATATTTATAAATGACGTTAATAAAGGAGCAAATATAAATATAAGGAGCAGCTCAGGGGGTTGGGAGTGGGAGGCACCGTGGTTTGATGGTGCTCCTCCTACCTCTCGGACCGTATGCAGAAGGTGATGGTAGGAGGGCAGAGGTAGAGCCCGAGGCCCCCAGCATGCGGGGCGCCTCAGGGTTCAGTCCTCCCACTGCTTCTATTCAACATCTACATGAAGCCGCTGGGTGAGATCATTCAAGGGTGCAGTATCAACAGTACGCTGATGATACCCAATTGTTCATCTCCACCCCGAACCAATCCAATGATGCCGCCAAAGTGATGTCTAGGAGCTGT
>JANHGC010008298.1:0-12832 GCA_027560395.1 Boaedon fuliginosus
TAATGTATAGGCCACCCACTCCCTTAGGACTCTGGGCAGCTTACAACATAAAAAGTATCATAACAGATTAAAACAAATATAAAAATATAAAACATTTAAAACATTTAAAAATATTTAAAATTCACAGTAAAATCAGACAAGCATACAGATACATTCATTCAGAGGATAATCAATCAAAGGTCCCAAAGCCACTGCCACAGCCAGGTCTTAGTGGCCCAGTGGAAGGCTAATAAGTTTGGGATGGTCTGGATCTCCAGGGAAAGCTGATTTCAGAGAGTTGAATTGTTGAATTCATAGTTAATCTCTTTTTTCCCATGCTGAAATCAGCAGGGTCTTGGCTTCCTCTTTCCTTTACTGAATATTTTTTTCTCACCTTTATTTAAAACCATGTTACATTTTGATGCTCTCTGAGTTTGTTTGCTTGCAGACATTTCATACTGAGCATTCTACCTCCTGTTCCCACTACTCATCTCTGTTTATGAAGCCATTAGTCATATCTTAAGGCCTGTCCTTACTCTACAACAGAGATGTCAAACTTGTGTCGTCATTTTGACATCACATGACCTATTGCAACTTTCCCCCCTTCATTAAATTGGGGGTGGGGGTGGGTGATGAATCTGGCCCGTGGGCCGCGAGTTTAATACCTCTGCCCTACATGATAAATTTGAGTAGTCTTAAGTGCAGCTATTAAGATGAATCACCTTCCCTGTAGTATAGGGAATTAGGAATATTTGGTTACTTCAAACTTCTAAACTGCAATAACGATCTATAGTAGCGCTGTCAAACTCAAGACCCAGGGGCCAGATCCATCCCACGGGGTACTTAGATCTGGCCTGTGGGGCCACCCTGGAAATTGCAAAGCACTAGCCCATGGTACCTCTGCCAAAGAAAATAAAGCTCAGGAGGCCCTCATGAGCTCTGTTTTCACTGGCAGAGGGTTGCAGGAGGCTGTTGCAGCTGAAAATGGAGCTCTGGAGCCCATTTTCACAGGCAGAGCACTCGGGCCTCCACAGGTGCCCCAACATGGGTGAGGTCGAGCTGGCCATGCCCCCCCCCAAGGTCAAGCACAACCCTTATGAGGCCCTTAATGAAATTGAGTTTGACACCCCTGGTCTATAGCACTGGAAAGAAAGAAAGTATTCTGAGAAGATTCTTATTTTAAAAAAAGGGTGGTGAAGGATAGAAAGCTTCAGGACTAAGCAAGGTAGAGAGGTATAACTAACCCAATCTTTAAGAAAAGGAACCACCTTGTAATAGATCACGGGTGTCAAACCGATCGCGTCACATGATGTATCATGATGTATCATGATTTTTTTGCCTTTGCAGAGCTGGGGTGGCTGTGGCTTGCACATGATTCATCCAACCCATGGGCCACCAGTTTGACAGGCCCCTAATAGATAAAATGGCAAAAAAATTACTGTAAAAAGAATGTAAAAACAACTCATTTGTCACAAACTTTAAATATTGTAATCTGTTCTTTCTTTCTTGTGTCTTTTTTCATATGATGAATGCTTCCTTTACAAACTAATCAAATATGATAAAAAGAAACTACAAATTTGATGAGGTAATATAACAATGCTCTGATTAGGCACAGGTATTAGTATTATGAGTGAGAACTTTCAGAAAACCAGGCAATAACACTTTGAGATAAGCAGATTCATCTATTACAAATTTACAATTCACTAGAACCCCTAAAAATGGAGAATTTACATGCAGTCCACACATATGAAAGCAATAAAGTTTACTATAAATACTCAGTGGGAATATATATCCATTAGTAAATCATTTTGCAATGCTCAAGTAATTTTTCTTTTAATGCTCAATAAGCTCTGCTATATAATTCAGCTGATGTTCAACTGCTTCAATTCCACAAGTTTAAAAGTGCCCAAAGATCCCTAGAAAAGGGCATGTGTTCAATCAACCAGTTTGTGCACTTCATAAAATTCAGTTTTAGAAACTGGCTCTTGTAATGAATCACTAATGTTAAGAGGTTAAGAAATCAAAATTTAATATTAAATAGAGATGATTTTTCCAATATCCTTAATAGACTTACAATTAAGACCAAATACATACTGTACATCTGGGTAAAAGACTTTACTCAATAAATGATGAGCACCAATATTAGAGTTTATAGTGGTGAGTCTAAATACAAGAAACCAAGTAGCATGTATGAAATTATAGTAAACATAAAATATATTTCAAATGAAAAGAAGATGGCAGTGGCATATGATGAGGCTTGAAGATCTGCTGTGTGAGTTGACCTGAAGATGATAATGCAGTGTTTGGGGGGTTTTGGTGGCTGAAAGGCTGTGAAGTTGAGGAGCTGGAGAAAGTTAAAGAAGAGTTTGAAGTGGATAGCATGAATAACTTGATTGTGCTCAATATCCTGTGGTATCCAGGATTAATTGACATGTTATTGGGGCAAGATGATGGGACCTGATGGAATCCAGGAGGCTGAGACTTGGAGTGAAACTTCAGGACAATTAAAATGGTACCACATACCAGCCACATGATGGCAATGAAAATGAAAGAGGGAATGGCCTCCAAGAGTGACAGTAGGACGCAGGATGGTAGGACTTGTCTTTGCCCTTTTGTCTACAGAAACCTTGGATTCCTGGAGATGGTGAAATGGTGCAGAAGATATCAATGTAAATGTACACAATGTGGATTTCTTGAATACTGAATGCTCTGTATGGTCATCTCTTTTTGCCAATTTGTGTGAAGTTACTCCCAGACTATTCTGTTTTGGACAATGTGATTTTGTATTGAAGATATTTTCTTTCTGGGTATTTATTTATTTAGAAAATTTATATTTCTGCCGACTCTCACATGGTAACTCAAGAAAGCTGATGATATAAAAACAGCATATAAACAATATAAAAAATAATAGAAATAAAAATAATAAAATAACACTCCTCCACCTCCTTACCCAGGCAACAACACATATTCATACTAGCCATTTAATGGACTCTGTCCTGCTCTGGGTTTCCCAGGCCTGCTGACAGAACCACGTCTTCAGGGCCTTCTGAAAGAGTGTTAGAGTGGGAGCCAGTCTAATCTCTGGAGGATGGTGTTCCAGAGAGAGAGCCACCATGGAGGAGGGTTTTCTTCTGTGTCCCACCAGATGTATTTCCTTAGGAGATAAGCTGTAATATTCCTTGCCTCCCTGCTCTACTGGTCAGATAGATGTGACTGGCAGGAGACAGTCCCTCAGGTTTATGTTGGCTATTGGATAATGGATGAGAATGAGGTGAGTGTGACCAGATCCTATCCTCTGAACAAGAGCTAGGGTGGAAGATTGGTGGAGTGATTTCTTACTGGGTGGACAAAAGTAGCTGGTATGAGTCCTCCTGTTGAAGGAAGATGTAACTGGAGGGGTTGTTGTAGTGACACAAGGATACTGAGAGCTGCTGATACTGTATAGCAATTATTGGATCTTACTATTATCTGAAGGATATTGTAGGGAGGGGCTTCCTTTTAGAGTAAGAAGGTAAGCTGAGGATGGGGAACAGAAATTGGGTAATAAGGATCGGACATCGCATCTCAGTGGTGTCATGTATGGGGAGTTATAACCCATATACAGGGCAGGCCATTCACAGGGAACAACCAACCCCAAAGTCTTGTATCACAGTTGTGTTCCAAGCTCCTAAGTTCAATCTCTTTACTTGATTAGCAGATCAACAAACATATAAATTTATGAAATAAATATATAAAGGAAAAATAAATAAATAGTCTCCATTTCCCTTTCTATGTCATTAGGTGAATCTATAACAATTCAGAGTGGTCCAGAGTTGTGCATCTTGAGGTGGATCTTTGATAAAGGTTAGGAGGTATTGTTCACATTAGGTAGAATTCATTATCAACTGTTGTTCAGAATATGTAGATTCTAGCTAGAGAATTTTACCAGCAAGATAAAATGGGAACCAATCAACAAAAGCTGTACTAGTTTGCAATTCTGTGTCTACTTAAAATCGGATTCCTTTTCCTTATACAGGTGGAACCTTGGGTGATGACTGTAATCTGTTCTGAAAATTCAATTGTCACCCGATAATGTCATCACCAGAAGCGCATGTGCGGGATAAGAACCCAAAATGGTGCAGTGCAGAAGGTGAAATTGGCGTAGAAGGGAAATTACTGTGGCTGTTTGTTCGCTACCCAAGCAGCCATTCATGACCAGAGGAAAAAAATGAGACATGGCAGTCCATCAGATAGGCAGGTCTAAATTGTTCAAGGTTTTAAAGATCAAATACTAATATTTTAAATTGGTGCATCTAACAATCAGTTAAACCTTTTCAGTATAGTTTAGTGATCTGTTTTAACTTGCATTGCATCACACTCTGGCTCCTGCACTTTGTACCACTGTCAATGACATTTTTCAAGTGTAATGTTCCCTAATGTTGGAAAAGTCAAGATGAATAGATTGCAACCAAGACATGAATAACTGTCATTAAGTATACTCTACTAGTATAGTAGGAAAAATAAAGGAAGAAAATGGTAATTATATGATGAAATGATACTGATATAAACTTTCTTTATCTCTCTCTAGAGAGGCTATCAAAACAAAAATCATCAAATCATTATTTTTAACATATTTTACTGTATGTAAAAACCAATAAAATTTTTACAAAAAAAAAAAAAATCATCAAATTTGGATGTTGCGTGAATGTGTTAATGGGTGGGATGGCAGTCCAAAATACTTCTATTGTATAGCACAGCCTCCAGAAAAATTAAACTTATCATCATCATCATCATCATCATCATCATCATCATCGTTGTTGTTGTTGTTGTTGTTGTTGTTGTTGTTATTATTATTATCTATTAAATTTATATTCCAGAAGAAATGTTACTTTAAGGCTATTTTACTCTGAGTGCAAAGCAAAGTATATGTTTCAGTTTCTTCACATTTCTGATTTATAATATCTTCTATGAAATAAATACAAAAATCAATGATTAATTAAAAACCTGGCAAAACTGATGCTGCACTACAGATTTTCTATATCCTGATTGAGTAGATCCAAATACAACTCCTGAGAGAATTCCAGGGCTGAAGCAATGCAGGAAAAGGCTTTCTCAGGTGGAGTTAATGGATAAAGAATAGAGTCTTAAGAATGAAAGAAAGTATTGGGAACTTATGCTTAGAGTAGATTATTTTTTCCTATTTTATAACAAAACAAGTATGTATATTGTTACATACTGTACATTTTCATTTCTTTCCTTCCCTGTCCCCCCCCCCCCCATTTCTTTTTTCCCAGATAGACCACAGGGGCAGAATGAAAGCTGAGCTTTAACCAATTCCTCCATTCCCACTAATACAATTCAAAAGGGTACAGGAGCTTTGCCCTTTTTTTTTTCAATGTAGTAGTTTCTGGAACTGACCCAGTGCCTGCAGTAGCATTTACCTTAAAATGAACGCACTGAATTGGAAATTAAGTTTATGTGTTTGGTATTTTGTGTCTTGTTTCTCCCTTAAAATTCTTTCTCTTGGACTTAGAAATATCAATACTAGCTTTGAAAGCAAAACTAGAAGGCTAGACATTTAAGATGCAGCTTTGACTATTTCACACTGAAGATACATTTTCAAGCAAATAAAAATGTCAACAGCACTCTATTTTTAGAATAACTTGCTGCAGCTATAACATAGTTCTAAAATGACAAGAACAAGTAGTGATCAATTACCTTGTTTTCTTTTAAAGAGAAACAAAAGAATCTCAGTTGGATTTTGTTTGTCATCCTTTTAATCCTAAAATTACATTTATTCAGCTTTTGTACCACTTTATAAGCCTAAAACTATTTGAAATTCTTTGAAAAGCATCTGTTTACAAATTCTATTTTAAAAATAATATTCTAAGAACTCTTTTATCTTTAGGTGTTCAATAACTGGATTTGACAGTTTGATCTTGAGTGGCTGAGAGTCATATAGTGTAAAAATTAAATAGATAAATACTTGCAGCTAGTACAAATAAAGAAAATGGAGTGAGAAAAGGCATACAGCTTGCTATTGTCAAAAACACGACAAGTATATATCTTTTTAGATTTATTGTTTATTTTTCTTTATTTTATTTTATTAGATTTATACCCCATCTTTCTTCCCACAACTGAGGGAATACAAGGCAGCTAACAATAATAAACAATATACAGTAATAAAATTCATAAAAATGCAGTTTACATACAATTTAAAAATACAACAATATAAAACCTGAACAACACCATACCAACAACAACATCTATACATCACTTTCATACAAGGTGAGACAATTAACTCCAAGCCCGCTGGAAAAGCCAGGTCTTGATTGCCCGGCAGAAGGCTAACAAGCTATAGACAGTCTAGACTTCTGCGGGGAGCTGGTTCCAGAGTGCCGGTACAGCAACAGAGAAGGCCTTTGCCTGTGGACCCACCAGCTGACACTGCTTCACTGATGGGATCTGAAGGAGGCTAACCCTGTGAGATCTCATGGGGCGCTGGGAGGCATGCAGCAGAAAAAGGTGGTCTCAAAGGTATCCCAGTCTTAAGCCATGAAGAGATTTAAAAATCATCACTAATACCTTGAATTGCACCTGAGGGGCCACTGGGAGCCAGTGCAGCTCGCGGAGGACAGGTGTTACATGGGTGTATTGAGGCACACCATTAATCACTTGCACGGCTGCATTCTGGATCAACTTAGCCCCTGGGTACTCTTCAAGAGTAGTCCCATGTAGAGCACATAGCAATAATCTAACTGGGAAGTGATGAGGGCATGAGTGACTGTATGAAGAGGAAGTCCAGGAAGGGGCGCTACTGGTGCACTAGACAA
The DNA here is from genome assembly GCA_027560395.1 of Boaedon fuliginosus. NCBI lineage: Eukaryota > Metazoa > Chordata > Lepidosauria > Squamata > Lamprophiidae > Boaedon > Boaedon fuliginosus. The sequence continues at coordinate 6,792 of JANHGC010008298.1, forward strand.
ATCTGTGCAAATGTAACCCTTGCCACAGCTGCCATGTGTTGTTCCAATTGTAGCTGAGGGTCAGGGAAAACTCCCAAGTTGCACACCCATTCTGAGGGGTCAATTCCCCCCCCCCCGAGTTAAAGATGGACAATCAACTGGACCACGAGGAGGAAACATCCACAGCCACTTGGTCTTGTTGGGGTTGAGCTTGACTATGTTGGTCCCCATCCAGATGCTCACAGCTTCCAGGCACTGGGACATCACCTTGATAGCATCACTGGACTGACCCAGGGCAGAGATGTATAGCTGGGTATCACCAGCATATTGATGATACCCTAACCCATGCCATTGGATGAACTCTCCCAGCGGTTTTATGTAAATGTTAAATAGGAGAGGCAAGAGAACTGAACTCTGAGGCGCCCCACACAGCAGGGGCCTCGGATTAGATATCTGCCCTCCTACCAATACCGACTGTGTATGGCCTGAGAGGTAGGAGGAGAACCACCGCAATATGCCCGCCACTCCCAATCCCTTGAGCCACCCCACAAGGATACCATGGTCGATAGTATTGAAAGCCGCTGAGAGGTCAAGAAGCACCAGGACAGAGGAAGAACCCCTGTCCTGGGCCCGCCAGAGATCATCTACCAGTGTGACCAATGCCATCTTGGTGCTGTAACCGGGTTTGAAACCAGACTGGACAGGATCTAGATAATCCGTTTCTTTCAAGGCCTGTAAAAGCTGAAGCACCACCACCTTCCCCAAAAAGGGGAGATTGGAGACTGGATGAAAGTTCTTTAACTCAGCTGGGTCCAGGGAAGGCTTCTTGAGAAGGGGCCTCACCACCGCCTCCTTTAGGGGAGGGGGGACTAGCCCCTCTCTCAATAAAGCATTGATGAACTCCTGGAACCAGCTGCATGTCACCTCCCAACTGGCTGAGACCAGCCAGGAAGGGCACAGGTCCAATAAACAGGTCAAGGCATTCATCGTCCCGATGGCCCTGTCCATGTCATCAGAACCAAAAGGAACAAACTCTTCCCACTTAACTGGACTAAGACCTGCCCCAATCATCCCAGTAGATCCTGCACACCTGGAATCCAGATCTGTCCTAAACTGAGTGACTTTATCTGACAGGTACTGAGCAAATTCCTCAGCTCTACCCTGCAAGGATTCCCCAACCTCCCCTGTTTTAAGGAGAGAGTGGGTCACCCTAAACAGAGCAGATGGGCGACAGTGTATGGACATAATAAGAGCAGAAAAATGAGAATGTTTTGCTGCTCATATCACCACTAGGTAAATCCTAATAAAGGCTCTTAACAGTGTTTGGTTGGATTCTGACATACTGGCTCTCCAGCGTTGCTCTAGATGTCAGATGAGATGTTAAAATAAAATTAACAATATGTGAATATCTTTATGTCCATATTTGAAATTTAATTTGGTTTTAATTTGGCAGGGGGAGAGGACTCCCAGAGAAATACAAAACTTCATAAGTTGTACATTTAATTCTTATGTTATATAAACAAGTGTTTTGCATTTTTGCAAAATATAAACTTTTGAGCTCTTTCTATAACATTATAAACTCTCTCCCTACCTCTCATGCAATCAGTGAATATATATATATATATATATTCTCCCACTGATTACATGCAATGTGAGAATGTTTTTTACAATTATATCAATATCTATAAATATAGAGTTGAAGTAAGTTACAGGAAGCAAAGAAGGATTAAGCTGTGTTTTCAGATCTTTTGAGAGCATGCAGGGATTTAAGGGGAATGAGGAGAATTTCCCATTGTCAGTGGAAATCAAATTGTATGACATGGAAATTTGCCAAAGTATTTTATCTCAATCAGTAATAAACTATTCCTATAGGGCACAGAGATTGGACAAAGAGGTTGCCAATAATAATTACTCAAAAAAAAAGTTAAAGAAGTTTAAAAATACACATTGAAAGCAGGGCCAGCTACTTGCCTAGTGTGCTGATGGTTGCAGCCATGAAAACTTAGGAGGCAGACAAAAATCTTGAAATTGAACATGGTCGGGCAGCAATCCCTGTTGGTCAGAGGGTTCTGATCAATTCATTGAGATCACAGAGCTTATTTTTTAAACTTGTGGTTAGCACTTTTTAGGAACCTGTTGTGCTGTGGAGAAAGGAAGCTCACTTGTTTAGATAATTCTCTGGGAAGACGGGAGAAAAAACACAGGGGAGACATAAGACTGTATTTATTGACTGTAATGTCAAATATGTGACTGGAGGGAAGATGCTGTGAAATTTGTTGTAAATGCGGGCAAAGGTTGCAAAATTTACAGTCATAACTGTAAATAATTCCTGTCCAAGGTAGTAACTAATACACACCTGTGTATATATGCACATGTGTGCCTACAGTAAATATAACATTGATAAACATATGTCCATAACTACGCACTTTTAAAACTCACATTATGGGGTTGTTTTTGTGAGAAAATAGGAAGAGGAACAATATTAGTATGTTTCCCATCTTGAGTTGTACATGGGGAAAAAAGATGGAATAAAAATCTAAGCAAAAAGAAAATAAATGCAAACTGCAAAGACTTCTGTGAAGCATTACATACCACGTAGTCCTGGAATATTCTGTACTTCCCATGAACCATGCTGATCTACAGATGTGGTCTGGTAGTTTTGAAGAAATAAATTGTCCTGTAACTTAGTTCAGTAAACCTTTGTAGAGCAGTGGTGCTTCTGTACTTCTGTCAGGCTTCTTGAACTGGGCTAGGCAGTAAAAGACAGAGCTTTCACTTGATTCCTGGCTTGACATGACTATAAATCCTCATATATGACTTGACTAAATTAGAATCTTTATGGCAGACAACAATGGAACCATAAACAACAGTTACTTGGCCATTCTTAGTGCAAAGATGTAAAAGGTTTATACTCTCCAGATTTAAATTCAAGCCTTTTTCCTCTAACATTTGTGAATTAGCGAACACTAAGTCTTTATAGCAAAAGCAATAGCACTTAGACTTACTATATCTACTGCTTCATAGCACTTTACAGCACTCTCTGAGCAAGTTACAATGTCAACATATTGCCCCCAACAATCTGAGTCTACATTTTACCAACCTCGGAAAGATGGAAGGTTGAGTCAACTTTCAGCCCTATCAGGATCAAACTCCAGAATGTGGGCAGAGTTTGCCTGCAATACTGCATTTTAACCACTGTGCCACCACTGCTCTTTATATCAGAGTATCTGTGGTATGTTCATGTAACAGCTGGAAACAATTGAACTTGCTCATGCACCCCAACTCTTATTCAACACTTGTCCATTTTCTCCTCTCCTTCTCTGAGACTAGAAATCTGATGTTATTCCTTTTTCCCTTGTATTGATCAATTGCAATCATATTCCCTTCCCTCAATTCTTCTATCTTCGTTTTTTCTTTGGTAGGACTTTTCTAATTTCTTCTATATTTGTCCTGTCTATTTCTTCCCACTCCTGACTCTATGCAACTACCATCATCATTTCCTTCTCATAAGAAACTCCCCCATCTCTGAATTTTCTCTGTTATTTGTAGTTAGAGCAACATCTGTATTTCTCTCCCTCCCCTTCAGGGTCAGAAAGGCTGGCAAAACATTACAGAAACATCATTATGTGGCCAATATGGCTTAGGTTTGTGAGAGTATTACAAATGGAACTGTCAAAGGAAGAAGAGTGTGTGTATATATATTATATGCCACCTCCCAAGAGCATCCTATATCTGATTGTCCATTCCAATCAATCAAAGGTTGTGCTAAGAGTTTATAATACACTCTATTGGAAATTCTATGACACACCAGCTCATAGGAGAAAAGAGGATGTAAGTGGAACAGAATTGTGCAAGGAACAACAACAAAAGTTTAGATTCAAGAGGAATAAGGGCTCCTTTTTGATGTTGATGGTAAACAGAGTATTAGTAGGGTAAATGAGATGAATTGATCCTTTGGGAAATTTCCATGCAGCAGGAAGTTCCAAATGAACATGGAAGACCTCTGGGAAGGGCTGGGAGGAATTCAAAAAGAGATGTAGATGATACTAGAATAGTTGAAGGAAGCCCTGAACTGAATATTATGTGTTCTATTATAAATTAATAATAGAATATTAAATCTCAAATAAAACATTTTATTTTATAATTTATGACATTTTATTAAGATGGTGTAGTGGCTATTTCTCTGACTAGTAAACATTTGCAAGACTTTCAGACTGTCACTCTCATGAGTGCTACCCTTAAAGCCAACAGCTGGTCCAAAATACAGCAATATGTGTAAAGATGGGTTTGCTTCAATTTTCCCATGTGGGATTGATACTCCAAAATCTGTGCTTGGTAGCCAACTTGCTTTGAGGTGCAATTCAAGGTGCTGGTTGCACCTATAAAGCCTTATGGCATACAGCCTTGTTACTTGAAGGATTATCTACTTCCAGTGGTTTCTGCTAATCTGATCTGGCAAAGTGAGGACCCACTGGGACTCGTCTAACAAACAAAGTCATTTAGTGGACTCTGAATGTGATTTCTGTCATTATGCTGTCCTTCTGTGGAATGATTTGTGCTTTTCATAGTTTTTAATGTTGTAAGCTGCTCAGAATCACCCCAAAGCAAAATGGGTGGCAAATATATTTAATAAATAAATGAAGAAAAATAAAATAGCAATCCACCAAAAGATTTGGACAATTCTCTCCTTACAAAACTTGGAAGAAGATAATTTTCTATTTGTATTATTTGATCAATGCACAATTCTGAACTGAAAATTGTCTACATACATATTGAAATACATTTTTATATTAGACTGTGGATTTTCACTGTTTATTCTCCACCTGATATTTGATTTATCAGATCAGATCTGATTTTATATCACTTTCCCATATTTTCCTATGTAGTTTAATTTTATCCACACCAAGAGTTTATGGATTTCCTGAACTGAGCAGAATAGAGGTTACATCTTGTAGAAAAATTGTCACAACCGCATAATTTTACAAAAGAGGAAAACTGAAATGAACAAAGTATTTGTCCTTAAATAGAATATCTGCCACCAAATTAGCAAGTTATCAGTTTGTTTTCAAAGTATAAATAAGATTTTATTTTGCATGGGTTTGTATCTGTACACTAATATGTACCAGGCAATAAAAGATTTTACTGAATATTTTAAAAAATATTCTCAATCTCTTTAATATCAGGTAAAAAAAAAACCTTTTGCTACGTATATATTATATGGGACTTTAAAAAAATTCTGTTTTTTGCTGATTTAAGATTACATTATGTAAAATGTTTTGATACAAAGATTAAACCACTTATGGTGTATAATTAAAAAGATATATGATTTCATATTTTTATTGTAGATAAAATAGAATTACTGTTAACTTCTTGTTGATATAGAAGATTTGTAATGATCCCACTGAGGGCTGGCAACAATGGTTAAATTATTGCAATGTTTTCTTCTTCCAAAAAAGAAAAAAAACAATATATGAGTATGAATAATTGTTTTAATAAAAGAGAAGTTAATAGCTACAATCCATTGATATTCAAAATTTCCATTTTATGTAAACTTTGACTCCATATTTTCAGCAGAAATCCATTATCTGATATTTTCTTATTCCACCATGGTAGTTAACAAATAGGAAAATATTCTCAAAAATAGATGCACTGTTAACATCTCCAATGTATTTTGGACCTTCTAATTTCTTGTAACAGGATGAAGAATATATAAACTGGAATGAATCTAACAATAAAGGCCAACCACTTTATTTAAATGAGCAATTTTGAATTTTATTGATTTACACCTAATCAATATTGATATTTATATAAAGTTAATCATCAGAAAGTTTATATTTAGTAAAAGTAAAGCTTTGACCAAAGGTCAGCCAGTGCTGACCAGAGCCATCTCCAAGACTGTCAATAGATTAATAACATTTGAGTCCTCCTACTGATCCCTACAATCATACATTAGTTTGAGAGGAGGAAGCAGAGGAGATGGAGGAAAAGAAGAAGAAGAAGAAGAAGAAGAAGAAGAAGAAGAAGAAGAAGAAGAAGAAGAAAAAGAAGAAGAAGAAGAAGAA
>JANHGC010008310.1:3974-20043 GCA_027560395.1 Boaedon fuliginosus
GACCCTGTCTTATATTTTTTTTGCCATCAAAAAAAGGCACCAGTCTTATTTTTGGAGGATGTCATCCACTGACTAACTTATTAGTTAGGGACATATGTATATTGGGCGCACGTGTAAAAATCAAGCAAGTTCTTACTTTCAGGGGAGGTATACATTTCAAAAATAAACAGTAAGTCAGGCTTCAGTAACAATCACTCCCTTGTAAAGTGGTAGTTGAGAACCTGTTTGGTGTATTGGCTAAGGCACCAGGCTAGAAACTGGGAGGTGGTGAGTTCTAGTCCCACCTTGGGCACAAAGCCAGCTGGATGACCATGGGCCACTTTCTTCTCAGCCCTAGAAAGAATGCGACGACAAACCACTTCTGAAAAACTTTGCCAAGGCAAATACAGGGATTTGTCCAGGATTTGTGTTGAGAATCAGACTCAGTTAAACAGACACGCACAAAGAAATGCATTTTGGGGGATGGAAAGTGTGTTGCAGCAGGGGCAAGTTTTTTCCCATTTTCTCTGCACAAATTCAGTCAATAATATTTATTTATTTATTTATTTAATTAGATTTATACCCCGCCTTATTTCCCCTGCTGCCACTATCAAATGTTTTGTGTGTAGAATAAGCGTCTATGTTTGCTATTAGTAAGGCTCTAAGACATGGCCACAGCATCTCGTCTTATAGGGGAGAACACCAGCCCCCAAGATCTCACCGCTGAGATAGAGTGTCAAAATGATCCATTTGGTGCAAAATCATCACACAGGACCTTTTTTCCTTGAAAAACAAAACAAAACGAAATTCCAGAACAGGAGACTAGATACCTGGGAGGCCAAGTGTTCCCTGCCCATCCTTCAAACCTCCCCAGACTGGTTCCATATCCTTGTGGTGACCATTTGAATGCCAGATTTTAGCAGCCCAATTTTATGAGGAGGGTGAAAAGGGGGAAGTTGAGCTATCAGAGGTCCCCTGCTTCCAATCTGCTCCCGTTCTTAAAAGCACTTTTTAAAAAGACTGAGAAAATCGGTGCTGCTCTTTTGGATGATGTCATTGAGTCACCAGATGGGACAGAGACAGCAATTGTGGGCATGTTGCTCATTGTCTAGGACAGTGATGGTGAACCTATGGCACGTGTCCCAGAAGTGGCACGCAGAGTCTTCCTTTTGGGTACGCGCACCGTCATTGAAGTGGGCCCACCCACCTGCCCAAAGTGCATGCCGGTCTCTCATACCTTTTCTGGAAGCACAGCTGTTCTGTGTTCAGGCTCTGGAGATGTGCGCACATGCATGTGGAAGGGTGGGGTGTCATATGCGCAAGCTCACATGACCCCCCCTCCCCACTACCCGCTCATGTGGATGTGACACCAACCCCACCCTGTGCACATGCGCGCGCATCTCCAAAGCCGAAACACAGATGATCCGACGCTCAGCTATGTTTCCAAACAAGGGCGGGAGAACACGTGGGATGGTGGGAGGGCTGAGCACACGCATATTTGTATTTGTATTTGTCTTCCTTGTTTTTGTTTTTAAGTCAACTGGATGACTCATTTGCAAATGTTACTCTAAAGCAGTCAATTGTGTCTAGCTTGTAAACAACACTTTTGTGAAGGCTTTCAAAGATCACTTGGAGAAGGGGGGGGAGTGTTCCTGACACAGATAGCACATAGCAATAGCACTTAGGCTTATATACCACTTCATAGTGCTTTACAGCCCTCTCTAGGTAGTTTACAGAGTCAACATATTGCCCCCAACAATCTGGGTCCTCAGTTTATCCACCTCGGAAGGATAGAGGGCTGAGTCAACCTTGAACTGGCCGAAATCAAAGTCCTGGCTGTGGGCAGAGTTAGCTTGCAATAACTGCATTTTAACCACTGTGCCACTATGGCTCATGATGTTGTGGGATAGGAGAAAGAGGGAGGGAGGGAGGAAGAAGGATGGATGCATTTCTGTTACCACATCTATTTCTGTTCTCCCTTTTTGTAAAATAAAAACAGATCCTTTTGCTGACAAATTTCACTGTAGTAACTTCAAGATGGGCTGTGCACTGCACATCTGCACAGGCAGACAAGAGCCAGTTGTTCAACAACTGGAGGGCCACCAATGTCTACACTAATCCACTGTTAAATGAAAAATTGGTGTAGGAGAAATGATTCTCCTCTACCGGCAGCGAAAGCAGGAACTCCTAGGCCCCTTTTCAGTCCAGTTGTGCTGCCAAGTTGCTTTGTCTCAGGTATTTTGCAGGCTGCTTGGGCACTCCCAGCCCCCGCTGATTCCATCTGGAAAAAGGGCAGCTCCCTCCATCACTGAAGTCAAATGAGCCCCTAGCTGTAGCAAGTGACATTAGTGAAAAATTAGCGAGGAGGTGATCTTTCCTTGAGACATTTTTGATCCTGCTGGGATTATAATGAGGCAAAATGAGTGAAACACAAAAAACAAGCTTTGTGGAAATGAAGAGACAAAAATATCAAAGGTCCTTCCCCACTCCCCTACCTCCAGCAACATACTGAAGCTAAATTAAATACATTTCTTTTCTTTCTGATTTCTGTTGAAGGCTGAACGTTCATGCTGTCAGGTTTGCTCTGAATATGCTCAACCAGGCAGGGGAAAGCTGAGGTAAAATATATTCCAGGAGCAACACTAGCAAGAGCTAGTTTAGTCAGCAGTTATGCCATCAGGATAGAAACCATGAAACTGTGCCTAGAGTCTTAGGCACAAAGCCAGCTGGGTGACCTTGGGGCCAGTCAGTTTTTCTCAGCCGTAAGAAGGAGGCAATGGCAAACCACTTCTGAAAAACCTTGCCAAGAAAATTGCAGGGACTAGTCCAGGCAGTCATCACTTTCTCTCATTCTCTACATTTCGAAAATTAGTAATAAACCAGGCTTCAGTAACAATCGCTCCCTTTTAAAACGATATGTGAAAGCCAACTTGGTATACTGGCTAAGGCATGGGTGTGGAATGATGGCCCTTTTATAACTTGTGGACTTCAACACCCAGTATTCCTGACCCAGCCGTGCTTGCTCGGGAATTCTGGGAATTGAAGTCCACAAGTTCTAAAGGGTCCATTTTTTCTCCACCTCTGGGCTGGACACTGGGAGATGGTGAGATCTAGTCCCACCTTGGGTACAAAACCAGCTTGGTGACCATGGGGCAGTCACTTTCTCTCAGCCTTAGGAAGGAGGCAATGGCAAACAAATTTTGAAAAACTTTACCAAGATAACTGCAGGGACTAGTTAAGGTAGTTAAGGTAGTTACCAAGATTTGTAAAACTGACTTGAAGGTGCACACAGACATACCCACATTCACACAGCAAGTTATCCTCTTCAGACAATTTTTTAAAAATATAATTTCTTTTTTCTAAGGCAGCACAAATGATATATGGTACCCAGCTGCATATCCGATGCCTTATAAAATTCTGCCCCTATTGCACATTATTTTATATTTTAATTGATCCTGATAAACATATTGCCCTCGGTGGGGATATTTTTAGGGGGTGGGGAGTGTCAGTACAGCTGGTGTTACTTTTAAAGTGCCTTGAAAGGAAAAAAAAGTCAACATTACAGTGTAATTTTCACAGTTTATGAAGTATGAAGGGTAAACAGTTTTTTCTTCATTTGTTAGAAATATTTCCCAGAATATTAGTAGAGAGGACTGAAAACTGATTATGCATGAAGGACATAGATTACTTTCTATGTCCCCAAGATCTACCCACAAACATACATATCAAATCCTGTGCTCTAGCCATGGCCATAAACTCCCAGAGGTTTGCAAGCAAAATATTTGCAGTTGAGAAACATGGAAAAAGGAAAAAGAAATCTAGCAACTTCAGTGACAATAAATTTTGAAGACTCAACACAGCTGTTTACTGTTGTATTGCTCAGAATAGAATATTCTTTTAATGTAATGTTTAGTGGATGGCTTTATGGTCAGCAACGCTTATATAAGAGAAGCCAAAATAAAACATGAGTGCTGAGTTAGTTACTGTCCCTTTCCTAATTTTTCATCAAGAATTTCTCAGTGGAGGTTACTTTCACAATGGGGAGAAGGGAAAATGAAAATGGTCCTCCTTGTTAGATGACCTGGGGCAAGACTTGGATGGGAAAAGGATAACATTTGTGGTCCTATCAGACCTCTTGACAGTTTTCACTCCCATTGATTTGAGATATTCTTCTAGATTACCTGCAAAGGTTAGGTGTGGGCAGCACTGAGCTGTAATGGTTCTCTTCCTTCCAGAGCAGGTGGGGCACTTAGCCCCTCTTATTATTTAATGTCTCACCAAAGTTTCTAGGGATGGTCCTCTATTGGCACAGGTGAGGTGTCATTAATATGCTAATGATAATCCAGTTGCATACATACACCTTGAACCAAACAGGCAATGCTAAGGCCTGATCTGATGTCTGTATAAACTGTTAAAATTTGGAAGGGAAGAAACGGCTTGGGCTTAATCCCAGCAAGATGGAATGGCTGTTGAATTAAAGTCTTCCGATTCCAGAAAAGGAAAATCCAACTGACACTAGAACAAAGCTGTACTTGTGGAGAGCAAGTTTGCAGCCTGGAGCTTCTCCTATGCTCAAGACTCCTGCTGTGGAAGTCATGGCAGAAGAGTCATTTCCCAGCTTCAGGTGGTACATTAGTTTTGGCCTTTCATGGAAGAAGAGGTTTTACTGAGGTAATTCATGCTCTTGTCACTTCATAACAAGAGGAATGTAATTCGCTCTATATGGGGCTGCCCTTGAGGGCCAATTGGGAGCTACAGCTGATTCAAAATCCAGCTGCACAGAGTTAATAAGTAAAGCCTGCTTTAGCCATGTAACACCACTATTGCAGAGCTGCTGTGGATTGCCAGACAGCTTCTGAGTGGAATTTAAGGTGCTAAATGTCTATGGAGATTCTCAGTCATCCAAGTCATGGTTGTCTCAAAGGTGTTTTTCAAAAGGCAGCTGGACTTCCTTCAAACAAAGGAAAAACAAAGTACAGTTGGCTTTTGGAAAAGCACCTTTGGGACAATTTAGGGTGCAGATTATCTTCTGCAAAGCCCTATCTGGCTTTAGACTGGCTGTCTGCAGGACTGTCTGCTCTGAGTGACATATGCCCATTTGATAAGAGCCAGCAGAACGTGCATGCGATGGTGCCTCCTCTTGCATAGTTTCAGCAGGTAGGCACCTGGGGCAAGCCTCTTATGGCCCGCTCCTCTGGAACAGCTTACCTACAGGGGGGAGGATCTATTCTAAGTGATACAAGTTTTCCCTAAAAAAAATAGTAATTCTGTCAGCAGACAGTGCAGTGAAATAGCTTCCAATTGTTTGTTTGCTTGTTTTAATCTAGGGCTAGGCTCAACTGTCTATCATCAGCATCCCATTAGTTCTAGAGTTCTTGTTGGCTCCCCCCCCCCTTTTTTTTTTAAATCCATCCCAAACCTTTGTCTTTTAATTTACAGTTATAAGCTTCAGCATGCTTCTGGAATTCTCCAAATATATAAAAAACTTGTATGTTGGTGATCTCCTTTTATTTGCAAACCAATAAGCCAGTCTGCATTTGCTGTTAACATAAATAGTTTTTAAAAACAGTCAACAGGGTCACTGAATGCCTCCCCTTAAACATGGAAGTCTTCACTAGGCTGCTACAAATAGCCACATCTGAAGCTGGGAAGCTACGCTGCTGCTGCTTCTAATGCCTTCTTCATACATAAGAATATTTCTGCCTGAATTTGAATTTTTAGTCATGCTCTGGGAGTAAGAAAGATGCCTGAATGAATCCAGAATATTAGTCTGCATAATGAGACAACAACATTCTCACGAATACTTTCCTGTCACCTGTATTTGCTCAGCAGTTCAATGTGGCAATAGCAGCTATTATTTTAAATATGTCTTCTCTATGATGCTGTACTTTTAAAAAGGCAAAAAAAACCTTTTTTCTGTTTTAGGGATAGTGTAAAAGACAAGACTGGCCAATGCAGCCAAAAGCTACATGGAAAAAAGAAAGGGGGAAGTTAATACGTTTTAAGACATGGCATTTGAGGCTCTTTATGAAGAATCAGAGGGTAATGTAAAACACTAAAAATATAGTATTTACCCATCATTTATATAGTTCCATTTATAACAGTGCATAGGGGTAAACAAGATAGTCCTAATTTTTATGAGGATGCTGTTGGCTGTTTCCTGCTGTGTCATGGACAGCATGCTCTGAAAAATAGCTGGCACTGCGATGTAGATGTTTGACACTGGAATCGATGCATCTTAAGCTATCCACAGAGAGGCTGCATGCTGTGAATTGCCACAGGAGCCTTTTGCATGAAATGAGTGCTCCAGTGCTCAGCAAGGGAAGACTTTGGAATGCAGTCCTTAAAGTGCCTTCCACTCGGCTTTGAGTGTTGCTTTGATCTTAATTCCAGCAGGAGATAAAAGAGAAAGGTCACTTGCTCCTGTGTGTACAGAGCAGACTGTGACTTTTCCTTGGTACCGCTATAACAGGGAGAAGGAAATCGATAGTTTAAGAGGGTTTGTCATCTGCCCACACGAGCCTATTTCTAGAGTGCCCCCACAGAAGTGGTTTCTTGTGCATGGGAATGATAAGTTATGCATCAAGTGCAAGGCACTCGACGCATCGTCCTCTTCCCATCCCACCCCCACCTTTTCCCACATTCAGACTTCGGATTCTAGGCTAGATATGCGCCTCCATGATCTTGTTGTGCAAGGGCTGTGCATCCTTGGGGTTGTTGACGTATTTCTCCTATCAGTGTTGGCCATCTGAATAAATGTTGGATAAACCCTGCTCTGATTTCTGCAGTCTCTCTGTGTGCTATCAAAGTACATGGCCCTCTGACCATCCTCATGGACCAAGAAATCCCTGCTGCAAGGGGGCCAGGATGCCTGACTGAAACAGCGCTGGGAGGCACTGGATTGTTCACATAGGTGAGAAGATCCTGGATGAAAGCTTCTCCAATAAATAGGTAGATTTGGGTACGAGTTCACATAAGCATATTGCTTCTGCACTACAGCTGAAGAAGCTCTGTGTATGCCTGAGACGTTCTGTAGACAGGCCTCTCGATAGGAAGGGAGCTGCACAGATTGTGAATGTAGTAGCTGTTTCCCCTTCCAATTAAGACCATCGGCCTGCATACATTTCCTATTGCACGCGTTGCTTGGCCTAAGGGCATCGGGAGAATGGTGGTGGACTCCATGATGGATCCCAGGCAGAAGTTTTGCTTTGGGGATCAAGCTAGCTTTGGGAAAGAAGTCCAGGACATCCCTGGAACTGGAACACTTTGGTGGATGCTTCCAGATGCCTAGAGAATGCAACTGTTCGTGCTGTTCCATGGTTGAACTTGAAAGGCTAGCGGTATAGGTCTCCTTTTCTCTCCCCAGCTCTAATGAGTCGTATTCTTTATGTGTAACGGGTCTACAAGTTCTGTTGTCCTTCGGGAAGGAATTATATATACATGGATGAGGCCAGTAGTGAGTTTCCAAATTCTTTTTCTTCTCAGAAGAGAAAGCTAGCCTTGAATCCTGGATTCCACTGCTATGCTCACCTTCTTTATACAGCTGATCATTCTGGTGAAATTTTTGTTTCCCATGGCCTCCAGACACGGGGAACTTATACTTATGGTTATGTGGAGAAAATTCCTGAAGAGTCCTGATTGGGGAACGAGGAGTATCACTAAGGGGACTTCCAATGTGTTTTCTGAGGTTAGCCTGAGATGTGGTTACCAAATACTGTGGAGAGTGGTACACAGCAAAACCTGGAATAACCTTATCTTCAGAGCAGTTGCCTCGTAATTTCAGTGGATGAAGTATCGGTGGGTGCTCAATTGTCTCTCCGCAGCTTTCACTAGTTGGTCCCACAGTTCGAGTTGGTGCCAGAAGCAAAGGTGGAAGGTTCCTCCCAAGCTTCTCAGTTGTTGTGGTGTTGGAGGAATGAGCTGGCCTGTTTGACCCACTAGTGTTTTGAATCACAAATTGGGGAGTCCTTAAGGAGAAAGTTGTTTGGAAGTTTTCACTCCTACTAGACCAGTTCTCTATGGTGCGTGTAGCATTTTCCAGTGAATTCCCAACACTGGCTGTTGATACCATATCCTTGGCTGCCTGCAGCATCTTAAGCACATTGGCTTGAGCAGAGTTAGCAGTGACATCTGGTTTGTAAACACGAACAGGACTCTCCAGATTCTGGACTCCATTAAAACAGCTGTAAATACCCTGGGAATACAAGATGAAACAAGAAAAGAATGACAATTTTTGGAGGGAAGGAATGACCCATGATGATACTAAGCTAGTCTTTTTTTCACAGAGAGGACTCACAAATATTGAATAATTTCCTTTATCTGAGCAAAACTAAATGCTAAAACCATATAAACCTGTATATCAGATTCTTCATCCTTGAAAATTCAGAGAAAGCATTTTCTACTAAAATTAGTTAGGCAAGATTGAACATAACTTTTTAAAATTTCTTTTCAATTGTTGGTCTTTTGTGGAAAACCTTGATTCCACAATGAAGATCCAACAGTTCACTAAATAGTGATTGGAAAGAACTGTTCCCTCTTCTATAATGAGCTGCTCATTCAGGCAAATGTTGTAGTATAATGAAGCCATCTCCTCTTTATCTCTCAGTATGGAATCTTGTGTTCTAGTTGTTAGCTTCATAACTGTCTTCATTCTGTATTTTAAAGTATTTGCTGCTTAATTAAATTTTGTAAAATATTCCTTGAGGACCCTAATAATGATTGTGATGAGATGCAATGAATCTAGTGGCTGGTTAAGAAATTTCATGTAACTAGAATTCAGAAAACGCTTCTCAAATACATGAGTTTAATTTAGGTATTTAAAGCATTTAACAACACAAGAAATTAATGTTTTAATAGGTAAAAACAGAAATTGTATAAATAGTTATTTCCTGTCTGGTTTCTATTTATGCATGACTTGAAAGGTAAGTATTTTTATTGTGTTTTTATTGCTTAGCTAAGGTGTTTATAATGGAAAAGACAAAAGGACTTGAAAATGCATATGCAATATAAATGTAATAACACTCAGCAGGCAAATAAATTCTTGTTCAATAAGTATTATTGTTTTCTTTCTTAGTAATTGTAGAAACTGTTTTCTAATTACTTTATTTTCAAATACATTTCACACAAATTAATATTAGTGGCACCTTTCTCATTTGTTTTTAGAAATTCTGACAGCAGATCCCATCTCACAAATCTGTACACCAGGGATGCTTGTTAGGATGGGATTATTACGGTAGTAAGGATGAAAACTCTCCAAAAGCAGTTTAGAACAACTTTTTGGGGAGTTTTCCAAATACCAGAACCCTCTGCTGCTCTGCTTGGGGCAAGTTTGAAAACCAGTGTAACAATAGTTGAGATATTGGATGGAAGATGTTGTACTTAAAAATATGACCAGTTATAAATAGTAAAAATCCTTGAGTCTCAGGAGTAATTCCCTAAATCAACTTCCAGATTTTATTGCATTGTCTGAACTGGCAATCATTTTAGTTTGTATAAACATTGTATTGCCTAAAACAGTCATAATTTGCAGCTCTTTACCTCTATGCATGTTGTCAGTGAAAACAGTCTAACTATCTCCCTACCTACTAGAATTACTGAGTTGCTTGGAATCAGACTACTATTATTTCACACAATTTCATGAGAACTCTTACTAAACATTTAGGCTGTCACAAGTTTAATAAGATTTAAAACACCTAGAGACAGCAGGTGGCCTTATGTGGAGGATGGACAAGTGATTGAATAATAAATAAGATTGCCCCTATGCATCAGTTAGTTAAAGTGGATTTAATTGATTCATGGCAGCCCTTTGACTAGACAGACCTAAAGCTGCTGATGAAGGAACTGAGAGAGAAAAAAGTTTACTATTATTTATTATTAAATTGTTATTTACTGTATTAAATTTATTTGCTACTCATCTTGCCACATATTTATCCCATAATTCCCAGCGAGTTCTGCTCCAAAGGAATTTTTTTTTTGGCTTTGATCACAATTTCCAGTCCAAACAGACTATTGAAAATGTAGTCCATCAACTTAAGACCTTAATCCATAAGCTGATATTCAAGCATCACCTCTTGTTATAGATCTCTCTGGAGACCCAAATATCCGAAAAACGGGGAATTTTACATCTAGAAAATAACAAATCACCTATCTCTTGCACACACAATGATTTGAGAATATTTTAACCAAAATATGGGAAATAAAAATGAATTTCCCTTTAAAGAGAGAAACAGGGTGTCATGTGTGCTCCCATTGGCAAGAGTCATAAAATTGCTTTTTGAGAGAATGTCTTGGCAACTTTGGAGCCTAGAACATTTGAACACATTGATGACGCCACTAATGTTTTGCTAGATGTCCTGTTGTTTAGAGCCAATTTTTTAATTCTGTTTTTATCCACATAACTTGTTTCATTTTCATTTAAAAGAAAAATGTATTTTCAAAAAAGGTAGTAACTAGAAATGGATAATTACTGTATACATCAATTCTCCGTATGACCTTAGTAAAAGATACTAAGCACATTACACCAAGTTTTCTTATGATACAAACAAAATTATAATTTATGTATAAATTGAGGACCTAATGCAAAACCATTACTATATTATCATAGAAGTTGAAAAGAAGAAAATAAAAAGCACCCTAAAATATAGTTAATATGTAGAGTCAATTTTAGCATAGAACTTACCCTCTGTAAGGTGATGTTACCCCTAAAATCAAGAAAATAGCATGCAGTGAAGTGATAAGGCTGGTTGAACTGGGCTGGTGCCCTGGGGGAATTGCTCTCTTCCAACTTAATCTATCTCTCAGGGTGGGTTTACACCTCATGCTAAGCCATGTTTTAGTCATAGTTTACCAGATGAACCACAGTTGGTGGAGTCCACCTGGAATGTTGAACTATAACTCATGTTTCATAAATCACAGCAGCTGAATCCATACATTACTGCTTAGCACAGTATGTGAAACTCAGCCTCAGAATAGTTGTTGTGGAGAAAGGAGCACATTGAACAATAGGTGGAACACAAATCTAATGAATGAATTAATAATTTAATTTGTTCTTTTTTTATGAACATTTATACAAAAGAATAGCCCTAAAAATCAAGAGTATTTCCTGTGGGAATGGAAGAAGGATTTTGATTATGATTAGTATGATCATCAGATTTGATTCCCACTTTTATTGGTGCAAATTAAGGCCGCTTGTACAATGTTGTTTCCCTGCCTCCTATTTTCTCTACCACAACCACCCCTCCCCTGTGAGATGGGTCAGATTGAGAGAATGTAAATGGCTCAAAGTTTAGGGAGCTGGCTCTCATGCCTAACAGAAGACTGGAGCTATCAATCTTCCGGTTTCAAGGCCATGACTTTCATCCACACCAAAACCTGGACAGCCCCCATTCTACTCATGCGTTGAAGATCTGCTGCTTTTCCCAGGCCTTTGGAGAGGTTGACTGAAGTCTTCTTGAATAGGGTAGATTGGCTTCTTTTCCCATCCCTGTCCGGTAGTTGTTATCTTTGCCAATCTTTATTTTGGTTTTTTATTATTATATACAGGTAGTATATATGAACTTACAACCGTTCATTTAGGGACCATTCAAAGTTACAATGGCATGGAAAAAAAGTGACTTATGATCGTGTTTCACGCTTATGACCGTAGCAGCAGCCCCACGGTCACAAGATCAAAATTCAGACGCTTGGCACTTAGAATGTGTTTATGACATTTGCTGTGTCATGTAATTCCCTTTTGCGACCTTCTGACAAGCAAAGCCATCGAAGAAGCCAGATTCACTTAACAACTATGTTACTAACTTAACAACTGGAGTGATTTACTTAACAACTGTTGGGAGAAAGGACATAAAATGGAGCAAAACTCACTTAACAACTGTCTCATTTAGCAATAGAAATTTTGGGCTCAGTTGTGGTTGTAAGTCAAGGACTACCTGTCCATAGCCGCTTCGAGTTCCCCTTGACCGGGGAAGAGAGGCGGGGTATAAATCTAAATAAATAAAATAAATAAATATGTGAAATCACAACTGCCAGTTCTTTAGCTGGTGTTCGCCTTCAATTGCACAATTAGCAAAAATCGTTGTTGTTGATTTTACCTGTGAGCCCTCGGAAGGGATGGCATTTGGGGAACACAAAAATGCAATAAAAAACAATAAATAAATAAACTGCCTATGCAGAAACATTACTTACCCTGCTTATAGCTAGAAGGAAATCAAGTTTGTGGGACTTTGGCACGGAATGCCTCAACTTCCAAAACACCAGGTGTTCCCAAGCAAAGACAAGCAGGCTCAGCCCCATGGCCACCAGCAGCATGTAAAACACCCCCGCCATGTTGTCAATGTCTAGCTTACTGCTCATCACTTCATTCTTTTCATTTTGGCAGATACCAGACAACCACACAGTCTCCAGTTTTTGGGTTTCACCTGCAAGATGACACACAAACAGACCAAGGGTAGAAGAGGGAATACTTTCAGCTAAAGAATCCATCTGACATTAAATATCATCCCCTTCATGAGCCAACTCTACAATTCTGAAAAAAAAATGTTTGGGGTGCATGCATTTCACAGAAAAGTGTGTGTGTGTGTATGGGGGGGGGGAAGTATTGTCTTGTTTTTGCTATGTTTTTTTTTAAATGTCTGAGCAAAGTGACCACTTGAACACAGCCAGATCTGAGGTGGAAAAAAGAAACACGTGGTAATAGCTTCTTCTCCTGCAGTGCATCATATTTGCTTGTTTTTGTTTTTGCTACTTCTTGCATTTATGTGGCTGAACTAACTATGTAGGCAAAACCCAATTATAATTTCAAGTTTTAACTTCCAAGCAGTGCAACTGTTCAAGGGAACCAGGGTGTAGCTATCATCTTCCTTCGCTCCCATGGAGTCCACAACCGTGAGCACCTGGCAGGTGCAGCCTTTTAGATCAGTGGAACAGCAGGAGTGGGTAGTGACCAGCGCATTATCCTGGCCGCCAGTTTCTCATTTAAATCAGAAGATTAAAAGCCATAGACACGAAGCTCTGCCTCAAAGTCAAATTTCTGTATCTGAACGAGATACTGAAAACATACCAAATGTAGTGGTACTCTCAATTAAATGGACAGACAATTAGAATTGAGTTAAGAGGGATCTCTATAACCTTCCAAGGCAGACTTTTTTTCTGGAGCACATTGCTGTATTGAAACCTTCAATCTGCTAACAAAAACAAAGCTGTAGTTTAAACCAGAGCGTGTCTCTAAAACTTGCAAATGTTAAAAGTATATGAATATATAAAAGTCACCTGTGAGCATGCATTGTCTATTTGTTAAATCTAGCTTTGCCTTTAAATTAGTTTGGTGTCTCTTTCACAGGAATGGCATCCTGGCAAGATATAATACCGTAGGCCACTGCTGATAACTAGGATATACCCATTGCAAATGCTTGTCAGATCAGAGAACCCTGGGAGGTTAGATCTAAAGGCATATGGTATACCTAGTTCAGCATTGTGTTTGCAGTGAGCAAGTGAGAACCCTAGAAACAGGAACTGCAATAAGACTTCCATTTGGATTCCAAGGAGTTGGAACAGAATAGAATAACAGAGTTGGAAGGGACCTTGGAGGTCTTCTAGTCCAACCCCCTTCTTAGGCAGGAAACCCTATACCATTTCAGACAAATGGTTATCCAATCTCTTCTTTAAAACATCCAGTGTTGGAGCATTCACAACTTCTGGAGGTAAGTTGTTCCACTAATGAATTGTGCCAATGGTCAGGAAATTTCTCCTTAGTTCTAGGTTGCTTCTCTCCTTGGTTAGTTTCCACCCATTGTTTCTTATTCTGCCTTCAGGTGCTTTGGAGAATAGCTTGATTCCCTCTTCTTTGTGTCAGCCCCTGAGATATTGGAACACTGCTATCATGTCATCCGCTAGTGCTTCTTTTCATCAAACTAGCCATACCCAATCCCAGCAATTGTTCTTTTTACGTTTTAGCCTAGTCCCCTAATCATCCTTGTTGCCCCTCTCTGCACTTTCTAGAGTCTCAATATCTTTTATACATCGTGGTGATCAAAACTGGATGCAGTATTCCAGGTGTGGCCTTACCAAGGCATTATACAGTGGTATTAACACTTCATGTGATCTTGATTTATGACCAAGATGCCTTCTGTCCTTGACCAAGGACTGCAAATGAGCCCAAAATTTCTGTTGCTAAATGAGGCAGTTGTTAAGTGAATTTTGCCCCAATTTTACGACCTTTCTTGCCAGTTAAGTGAATCACTGCAGTTGTTAAGTTAGTAACATGGTTGTTCAGGGAATCCAACTTCCCCATTGACTTTGCTTGTCAGGTCGCAAAAGGGGATCACATGACCCAGGGGAACACTGGAATGGTCATAAATATGAACTAGTTGCCAAGCGTCTGAATTTTGATCGCGTGACCATGAGGATGCTGCAATGGTTTTGTGAAAAACTGTCATAAGTCACTTTTGTCCATGCTGTTGAAACTTCAAATGGTCACAAAATGAATTGTTGTAAGTCGAGGACTACATATTCATATATGAATATGAATATTTTACTATTTAGACAACAAATAAGAGCTAAAGGACATGGTGGCTCAGTGGGTAAGACACTGAACTTGTCGATCAGAAAGGTCGGCAGTTTGGCAGTTCGAATCCCTAGTGCCGCATAACGGAGTGAGCTCCCGTTACTTGTCCCAACTTCTGCCAACCTAGCAGTTCAAAAGCATGTAAAAATGCAAGTAGAAAAATAGGGACCACATTTGATGGGAAGGTAACAGCGTTCCATGCACCTTTGACATTTAGTCATGGCGGCCACATGACCATGGAGACGTCTTCGGACAGCACTGGCTCTTCAGCTTTCAAACGGAGATGAGCACCACCCCCTAGTGTTGGGAACCAACTAGCACATATGTGTGAGGGTGACCTTTACCTTAAGAACTAAATAATAGTGCTTTGGAGAAAGATACATTCTCTGTGGGTGCCAGGACATATCGAGGGATCCCAAGTTTATTTTTTAACTCATTGCGATGGCATAAATATTTATTTTGCTTTCCTCTACTCTTTCTTCTCCTTCTACAGCCAATTAATAAAAGACATCTCCTAAACTTCCCCAGTTCTAAAGCACATGCTTGCATGCTGACTTATATCAGCCACTTATTAAAGTTGCTGAAGTAGCTGGAAATTTAATTCCTACTGAAGTGAAGAGAGAGAAGGGCCTTTTCAGGGAACTGCCAGGAGTTTGGCTTCATTTAATAAGAATCTTCGCAGGGCAGAGGAGAACAGTTTTTCCAAAAACTTTTCAACATTTTCTCCAATGACTAAGGAATTCATCAACATTCAGCACCAGAATTTTAAGGAAAATACAGAATGGGCAAAATGCATGTTGGTGTCTAGGACAACATTTAGCCCATATATTAGGAAAGAAGAGGAAATAAAAACTAATGATGCCTTTCATAACCATTGTGTTACTGTAATAGAAAAAAAAATAGCTGAAATAAATCCTTTCCATTTTAATGTTCATTTTGCTGAGGTTTTGGAGCTACTTTTATTTTACTTTTATAATTCAATTTTAATTTATATGTTTACAGAATAACAGAGTTGGAAGGGACCTTGGAGGTCTTCTAGTCCAACCCCGTGCTCAGGCAGGAAACCCTATACCAATGATGGCTAACCTTTTTGGCACTGAGAGCCCAAAGCAGGCGCGTATGCGCCTCCCCAAAAGCAATGTGTGTGTGCCCCTGTGCATGCATGCACATCCCCTGCACATGTGCCCTACCCCCATGCATGCATGTGCATCCTCAGCTCATGTGCCCCCACATGTGCCTCGCCCTCTGTGCATGCACGGTAGAGACCCAAAGACCTGCTGGCCAGCAGGAGGCGTGCAGGCATGTGCAGCAGAGCTGAGCTGGGATGACAGCTTGCGTGCCCACAAGGAGGACTCTGCGTGCCACCTCTAGCACACGTGCCATAGGTTTGCCATCACAGCCCTATACCCAGGGGTGGGTTTCAGCCGGTTCGGGCCGGTTCGGACAAACCAGATGTTAACTTGACATCTGGTTTGCTGAACTGGTATTTTGAATGACCGGCTGGCCCCACCCACCCCACCCCACCCCTCC